>LPNX010573283.1:279581-299581 GCA_001517045.1 Pseudotsuga menziesii
CCCATAATAAACTGTACCCTTGCATGCTTTGCAACCATCAGGTGAACATGTCTCAATGTGTTCACAGCAAAGAAAATATATGGTCTCAGGTACATCAAGGACCCAATCATCTGACGATACACTGTAGCATCAACTGACTCTGATGAAGCATCACTCAATAGATTCATGTTCGATGCCATAGGTGTGGTCATGCAGTCCATCATCCTGAACCTCTTCAGGATCTCTACTGCATACTTCCCTTGTCCACACCTCCATGCCTAGAAAATAGTGCATCGACACATAACAGGAGCATCACTGGTCTTCCGCCTTCAACCTTGAAGCAAAGGTTGGAATCCACTTTACTCTTGGTCAAGCCTAGAGTCATCAGTAATCTGTCCATCCTGTCATACCATGTCGATTCTCAAGATATTCTGTAGTCACTCCCTCTGAAGCATAGCATCATACTCCCTCTGTCTTCAATGCTCTATGCACTGAAACCATTCTGTACTAGAATGACAAGTAGCTTCCTATGCTACTAATATTCTATGTGACCATCTAGTGTATAGACTTACATCTTCAACCTTGTAGCAAAGGTTAGGATCTTCATCAGGCTCATCATGTATGTGTTTTAAACTCTTACTGGCTACAAATGTCTCTTCATAGTCTATGCCTTCTTTTGGTGAGAAGCCTCGTGCTTACGAATCTTGCTTTGTACCCCACGATGTTTCCATCTACTGCATGATGGAACTATGAACTTCTCTTCAGGTCTCGATACTGCACCTTGACATCATTCTTCTTGAACAGGTCTTCCCTTTCTTCTTGGTGGCTGGAAGGTTCTGCATCAATGATGTCACTACACTCGTCATATTATTCTTTGTCTTTGAACTGTCGTCACTTGTTCTTTGGAACAAGTCTTCATTCTTCTTTTCTTGTAGGCGATTATGTATGCGATCTTTCCTACAAGTCAAATGCATTTATATGGTTAGAAACATTTCATAAGGAATATTTGTACTGGAAAATACTTATGCATAAATATATGATCATGCAACTACTTTAGCCAATACAACATTCATCCATATCTCACTAAAACTTTCTAGATGCCTTCCATCTCTACCAGGACAACATTGAGATTGTGCACTAATCCAATATGTCAGCAAAGAGGTTTCATTCTAGATAAGTAGCAATGGAGAATTTGTATAGCACCATGAGCTACTTACCCATCACATGCATATTAGTAGTATACTGTCTTTAATGCAAACATCCTATCATGCATGATACATAAACTGAATATAAACAAATGCATAACAAAACAATATCATGAAATGACAATTGAATACTTATCTTTATTTGTTTCGTGGGTAGACTCCTTCTTGAGTCTTTAGCTTCATCGTCTTCTTCATTCATAATAGCATCGTTTCGTATCCAAATGCTAGGATGGATAAGAAGTTCTTCAAGAGTTCAGATCTTCATATTCCTCATCGCTTGAGGGATCTCCTTTGGATGGTAAGAGCTTGATCTCCAGTTGCTCCCACCTTCTCTTCTCGAGCTTCTTCTTGTTGTGAGTTCTCTTTCTAGAGTCTATTGAAATTAATCACTTCCTTCTGGCACACATTCCTCACATGAATGAATCCTACGATCCTGGGAGGCCATTCAAAGTGGCCATCATCGCTTCTATATTCTTCACTTCTTCTTTTACCGCTTCAAGTTGTTCTTTGATTTGAGAGACTCTTATGACTACATGGTCTCTACATTCTGGATCTTCACATTCTTCAACTGGTTTCTCAAGGTCATATTCTGATTTCTGTTCTTCCATTCAAATAGCTTGGTCAAGGAATCAAACATATTCGATGTCTTTTAGGGAAGACACTTGTGGTACAAGTTGATCCATGACTGAATCAACCATGATCTTCTTGGACTTGACCAAGTTCTTCTTGTGTAAGGCTTCTAGTCTCATCTCCCTCTGAAACTGGAACCTCTCTACTCATGTAGGTGTCCAATCCATTTCTTCAGAGAGATCAAATACTTCTATGTTTGGAAGTTGTCAACTTCCCCAAGCTTGTCACCAAGCTGATGTGATATATCATATTGAAATGAGAACCTCAAATGAAAATAGCAAAGGATTAGATCTTACCGATTTGAGGTGTCCGTCCTTGGTTCCGGAGCTGGCTGATCTAGGGTTTGCCATAGAAACCCTAAATTTCAAAACTTGGAATATTTCAAATCCAATTGGATATACAGATAGATATTTTCAAATGGAGTTGTCCAATGTACTCCTTTTCTGAAAAAAGTGGAGGGAAGCTCCCGGAACAGGAAGCCCTAATTTTTCAATTTCTTCTGCAGAAATGCCTGTTACTGTTTCTATGATATATCCGAAATTGTTGCTCCTATGTATTTGAAATTTCGCACTGAGGTAACCTCACATGTCCCTGATCTAACACCATAGGTTTCATCAGAATTGGTTTCACCATTTGGGATTTATGATCCTTTTCCCAAGGTGACCTGTTACAGGACTGTTCAGAACAGCGAAGTTATACGGAATGCCACATGTCACTGGTTCATCTTCTGAGTCTGATCTTCAAACAACCAAAATTAAAGTCCGTACCCTTTTTGGAACATCTTCAGGAATTCCATTCGGACCTCTATAGCCCAAGATATTTCAATTCTCCCTAGGTGTCCTGTTTATGGATGATTTCTGGAAGAGGCTGGAACCCTAACTTTGAGTGATCATATCTCCCAGAATATAGTGAATCGGAGGCTGATTTTTGGACACAGTGTTCATCAGGATTTTATCTTCGTCCCTTGCAATTTTTAGCTTTGGATACTTCGCCAATATCAGAATATAGCGACTGTACCAAAAATTAGCATTTTTAGTATTTAGGGTTTCTCCTAGCTCAGGGTCAAACTAGGGTTTGACTTTCCCGGAGTTTCACCAAACCAAATTTCTTGATCCAGGTCTCTAAACTTCGGTTTTGATGAGGAGAAAAATCCTATGCTGGTCTCACTCGAAAATTATTCTTCTTTAGAAAGCCCTAATTTCCACATCGAAACTGAAAATGCTTGAAATTGAATTCCGCATTGACAGAAATATGCACCCTTCAATGGAGAGTCATCTTAGCATACTTTTGCTGAAAATCTGTGGATGAAGATCCATGAACTAGGTAGCCCTAGTTCCCGCAGCTGCACAATGTCTTCTTCTCAGGTTAGCTCTGATACCATGTTAGTTTTTCATCAAATAAGCTAGCATTATGATCTTAGGATCTTTTCAGTGAGAGAATAACAAGCACAGCAATAAAACATAAGCACATCACAAGAGATAAGAGACACAAAGAGTTTTCCTCGGGGAAACCATAAAGGAGAAAACCCCGCAACTTCCTCTAAGATAGAATCAACACCAAAACAGTAAGAGATCTCCCAAAACAGAAGTAGTCTTTTGTCTTCTGTCTAGTCCCAGTATTTCCTTCTTCACTAGTGCGCCACACTTGAGAGGGTGAATGACGTGTGTGATAAATAGAGAGTCTCACTCTCTATTTATATTCTTCCGTTCACTTGAAGTGCACTTTCACACGTAGGCTCGACCTAACAATTACTTACCTGAGCCTACACCTTAATTAGTATATAATAACTCGAGTGCCCCAAAACCATGGGGACTTACCTAATGACTTGACATGACTTGTTTACATTATAGATCCTCCTGATCAGAACATCGGGGCATGACAACATGACTCAAATACATAATAGAAACATCCTGGAATAAACATCAGGTTACAATACATAAGATACATAGAAGAATACATTCCGAAGTTACATATACATCAACAATGAGTACATTGGAGATGCTAGAGTTGAAGATGCAACTGCAAGAGTTGTTGGAAAAGAAGTATATCCGACTGAGTGTGTCTCCTTGGGGAGCACCAGTTCTGTTTGTAAAGAAGAAAGATGGTACACTCAGGTTGTGTATTGATTACAAGAAATTGAACAAGGTTACTATGAAGAATAAATATCATTTTCCTAGGATTGATGACCTCTTTGATCAAACGAGAGGAGCAAAGGTATTTTCCAAGATTGACTTGAGGTCTGGTTACCATCAGGTGAGAATCAAGGATGAAGACATTCATAAGACAGCCTTCAGGACAAGGTATGGGCATTATGAGTTTGTAGTGGTACCATTTGGTCTCACAAATGCACCAGCTACATTTATGTGCCTTATGAATAGTGTCTTCAACATGTATTTGGACAAGTTTGTTCTTGTTTTCCTTGATGACATTCTTGTTTATTCTAAGAATGAGGTAGAGCATGAAGAGCATTTGAGTTTGACATTGCAATTGCTTAGGGAGCACCAGTTGTATGCAAAACTAAGCAAGTGTGACTTCTATAGAGATAGAATTCAGTACTTGGGTCACATTATCTCAGAGGAGGGTATATCTGTGGACCCTGAAAAGATTGAATCCATTATGAATTGGCCTACTCCAAAAAATGTGACAGATGTAAGATTTTTTATGGGACTTGCAGGATACTACAGGAGATTCATTGAGCGATTCTCCAAAGTTGCACATGCCATCACTTCTTTGCAAAAGAAGGGGATGAAGTTCGAATGGACATCGAGGTGTGAAGAAGGTTTCCAGCGGTTGAAGAATCTTCTCACCAGTGGACCCGTATTGAAGGTTGCAAATCCAGAGAAAGATTCTGTGGTGTGTACTGATGCATGCGGACAAGGGCTTGGAGGAGTCCTTATGCAGGAAAACCACGTGATATGTTATGAGTCAAGAAAGCTGAAGGAACATGAGAAGAACTATGCCACTCATGATCTAGAGCTTGCAGCCATAGCACATGCTCTCAAGATGTGGAGACATTACTTGATGGGCAGAAGATTTGAGCTCAAAACAGATCACTGTGGACTGAAGTATCTGTTTGATCAGCCTACTCTGAATGCTAGGCAAGCAAGATGGTTGGAGTTTTTATGTGAGTTTGATTTTAAGATCAAGCACATAAAGGGAAAAGAAAACAAGGTAGCTAATGCACTCAGCAGGAAGATGCAAGAAATGCATGTGGCATCTCTTAGTATTTGCCAATCGGATTTGAAGCAGTAGATTGTTAGTCATGCTGCTGGAGATGAATTGTATGAGTAGGTAAAAGACAAATTACAACAGAAAAGTCTTAAGAAGAGGTATGAGGGATATAAATTGGAAGAAGATGGAATTCTCACTTATAAAGGTAGAATTTATATTCCGAATGTAGCAGGTTTGAGGAGAGTTGTTATGGATGAAATCCATCAAGCTCCGTATTCTGGTTACCCAGGATATCAGAAGACAATTGTTACAACCAGAAAGCAGTACTTTTGGCCAAGAATGAAAAAGGACATGGTTGAATACATTTCAAGGTGCATGAAATGTTAGCAGGTAAAGGTTGAGCATCAACATCCAGCAGGCTTGTTACAGCCTTTGCCAGTTCCAGAATGGAAATGGGAAGTTATTTCCATGGATTTTATTACAGGATTGCCGATGACTTGGAGACAACATGATTCCATCATGGTTGTGGTAGACAAGTTGACAAAGGCAACGCATTTTATACCTGTTAAGTCTACGCATAAGACTGATGACATTGCAAAGATCTTCATGAAGGAGATTTTCAAATTGCATGGATTGCCAAAGGCAATAGTCTCTGATAGAGATGTCAAGTTCACTTCCAACTTTTGGAAGGGGTTGTTTGCAGATTTGGGTACAAGGCTAAACTTTAGCATTGCATACCATCCTCAGATAGATGGGCAGACAGAGAGAGTTAATCAAGTGCTTGAAGATATGCTTCGCATGTACGTGATGGACAAACCAACCAAATGGGAAGATTACTTGCACTTGGTAGAGTTTGCTTATAACAATGGACATCAGGCATCCTTGGGGATGAGTTCGTATGAAGCTTTGTATGGAAGAAGGTGTAGGACACCAGTGACTTGGGATAACACAGTGAACAGGATTGTGCTTGGACCAGAATTGCTCAAGGAAATGGAGCAAGAGGTTGTAAAGATCAGGCAGAATCTGAAAGTAGCATAGGACAGACAGAAAAGCTATGCAGATAAGCATAGGGTGAACATGGAGTTTAGTGTTGGGGATCATGTTTACCTCAGAGTGAGGGCAAAGAAGAGTTCCTTGAAGCGTGGAAGTTGTACCAAGCTGTCGCCATGATATTGTGGGCTGTTTGAAGTGCTTGAAAGAATAGGGCTAGTTGCATATAGACTTGCATTGCTTGCTAGCACTAGAGCTCATAATGTTTTTCATGCTTCTTTGCTTAAGAAATATGTACACGATCCTAACCATGTGATAAATTGGGATGTGATTCAGGTGGAACCTGAGGGAGAGTTTCGAACCAAGCCAATGCACATCCTCGACAGGAAGGTCACAATGCTCCGGAACAGGGCCATAGGGCAGGTAAAGGTGCAATGGGAGCGCTATGGACCTGAAGAGGTTACATGGGAGCTGGAGGATGCCATGTGATTGGCACATCCATTTTTGTTCAATTCTGCGGAACACTGAGGTGATACCAGTGTAGCATTTTGTTCAAATTTTGTAAAGCACTAAGGATAGTGCTATTGAAGGGGGAGGGGAATGTAACACCCCGGTTTTGACCCCATTGCATTAAATGTACATGATGTATATATTGTAATGAATCGTGGTGTAGAGCTAAAGGCCAAGGCCCCACCATCGATTGGTTATGCTATGTTTCAGTGAACAGAATCGTTGCCGATGGTCTATCGTGGTATATGGCATATATTAAGTTTTGTCATCATGTAAATATGCATATTTAATTAAAATGAACCCCAACCAGCTATATTCGCAGCAACTAAATTGAGAATGGGCATGATTTTCATAAGGATAAGGGTGGGGGATGTCAAACCTTGGGCTATGGGGGCGGGGGGGGAATCCATGTGTCACCACACTGTTTGATTTGCCCATCTTTCCTTGTCTTATCCAACTACCACTTTAATGTTTTGCTGAGTAGTTGAGGCAGTTATGGCTGGGAGTGGAGTGTGGCAGGACTGTCAGTCCTTGCCCACACACACACTCCACCAGCAGGTTGACCCTCACATTGGAAAAAACCACCACCGCCATCACTCCATGCAGACTCTCCACCCTCTCCATTATGCCATTCTTTCCCTGGTCTGTTCATCCTCACGCAGGGATGGTAGTCTGAGGATTCTGACGCACAAGCTTCTTTTTCGGGTGTGGTCTCACATAGCCAAGAGGAGGGAGCAGTTTCAGATGTCACTCACGTTTCCACAGAGTGGTATCTAGTATGTTTTCCATCTGAATTCTGGAGGTCTGATGTAAGTTTCCCTCACGCACAGGTCGGGAGTCTGTATTTTCTTCCCCAGTGTGATCTGTGTTGTTTTGTGAGTCGTTTTGGCCACGATAGGGCCAAGAATGACTCAGGAGTTGTTTTCCTTAACCAAGCTATGAATCGCTTGTGTGACTGCATGTATGCAGTGGTTGGTCTTTGGACTGTGTTGGGAGCAGGGATGGGTGCTTGGTTTGCTTGATAAACCTGGTGTGTTTGGAAACCACACAGACATAGCTAGAGGGATGGCTTTCTTCTCCACAACCCCTGAATAGCACTGGAGGGGAAGTCAGGGCCTGAGGGACTGTGTAGCAGAGAAGGGATTGATTCCTTGTGTTGGGTGTGTGTGGGTGTCTTAGAAATTAGGCTAGTTCTGGTGTAGGTGTTCCTAGCTTTGTAATGGGCTCACCAGCTTAGCATTTAGACTTTCCCAGCTCCTTGATGGCCTGATAAACCTGACCATGTTGGCTTGGCTGTCTTGTTGATGGCCTGATAAACCCAACTGTGTTGGCTTGGCTGTCTTGTTGATGGCCTGATAAACCCAACTGTGTTGGCTTGGCTGTGTTTTGTGTATCCTTGGCTATGGGTAAGCCTGCTTGTTCCTTATTCCTTGGGGAATCATGCCCAGCTCAGGGGTGGCAGCATTGCTAAGAGATTTAGGAGCATGCTAGCCTATGGTTGGGTGGAACGTTGTAGCGACGTAGCTGGTTGCGGAACGAGTTCTTCATAAGATAATTAATCTTGTCTATTTTACTCATGCAATCATTTTACTGTTGATGAATATGGAGAACATGTTGAATGCTTGTATGAATGTATGTTTCTTCCACTGTGTATGATAAATAATTGTATCTATGTATGTTCTACTTCAATGCATTTTGTTTCAACATTTTATGAATGCACATGTTCATGTGGCTGGTTTCCCGGTTGGTTAAGGCCATGGTAGCGTCCTCTTCGCCGGTCGGAGGGTCAAGGATGTTACAAAATGAGTGTTGAACACCTGCACAGAAAGATCCAGCTAGTAAGAGAGAACAAACAGCTTGCAAAACAGAAAAATAATGAAAACCAGAGAGAAGGAATGAATAAATTCTGTATTGATATGTGTAAAATATTACAATACTTAATATCTACCTTAATTAGAAGAAATGAGGAAACATGCTATAGTGGTGGTCTAGAGAGATCTAATGCATGCCGTCAGTTACAGAGTGAACTGACACCAAGGCCGTCAATTACAGAGGGAATGAGCCTACAGGGGTCTCCAACAACATATAACCTAGATGGGTTACAATTGGAGTCACCTCTGCTTCGCTCACCTGAACCCCATAGGTAGTTGGAGAATGAATGCCTAAGGATTGCAAAATGGTTTCTACTTTAGTATTCAACTGACTGGTTTCTGCATGGTGTTCTTTCTAGCAAGGGACGAGAACATCATCCCCCTCCTCTTTTTGTTCGCGTACCAGAACAGAGCAATTGTGACTTCATAGAGGCCCATTCGTGCCACATTATTCTCTTCCCTCGTCACGTTTCTCCCACAATTCGCCCTCAATCCTGTCCAAATGGGTTTGAAATTTTGTCAATTGAAAGTAGCGGGATTCCCAGAAAGCCAATTTTTGAGCTCTAATTATATTTCTCTGGGCTCCCGAGGTGTTCCCGCCATTGGTCTTATGCTCCTTGCCTCTGCTACTACCTTACATTTATTGACTATCCAAAACAACAAAATAAAAAAGCTCTGAATTAGAATTAATATGTTTATTACTAGTTTTAAAAACTCCAAAAATTTAAGCCCATAAACTTCTAAGAAAATGTGTTGAGGTTGTTTACTTATTCCAAGTAAAGGTTCAATTTCATAAATGTCAAATGGATTTCTATCACAACCACCTCTACAAGTTCAAATTCCTATAACTTTTGGGGGCGACTTTACAACAACTTCCCCCAGAAGCCCAATTATCATGCCATTTGGGGGCAGCTTTCGAACAACCGCCCCGGAGATCAGCACAGGGAAACGAGGAGATCAACACAGGTAAACGAGTAAATATTGTGCAGATTCCATCACGTGCCCTAGAGTCTGATAGTGAGGATGTTGACACAACAATGCAACAGTTCGACCTACTCACTCTCGAAGACAACTCATTTCAATGAAGAAAAAATGTTTAACTTATATGAATTCTTACCACATAGTCTAAATGTTAAACGTTTTCAATTTTTTCTGGTTTGTTTTTATAAAATAAGGTAGAAGTTTTACATTAATTATTGAAAAAGCCTATGATAGTTGTTAAATTTGCATAATCTTGCTGCCCTTGAAAATGGGGTATTTGAGTAAGCTGAATTCATTTTTGCATTAAAAAACATGATTTTGGCACTACAAAATTTAGATTTTGAAAAAAAATAGCTAAATTCCAATAAAAAAAATCACCAAAAAAACTTAAACTTCTAACAAATAGACTATTCCCTTAAATTCAAAGAGTCTTAAATTCAAAGAATCTCAGAAGTATTAAAAAACTCATTCATGTTTTCCACCTACTTAGAACTAATGATGACACTCCAGAAGGCTATCAATAACTAGCCTACGGGATTTAATGCAACAACCCCTTATCAATAAGCCTCTGAATTTCAAGCTGCTTAAAATAAAAAATCCTATTCCATATGGGCCCTAGCATTAAAGCGTGTTGCACAGGCTAGTTAATTTTAGCCCCCAAAATGAGGAGCAGGATAAGCGTTCACCAAATTGCCCCCGCCTCGCCGGAATCCGGCAGATCAATTTTGGTGAAAATCATACTTTCCAGGAATTAAATCGTAATTTTAATCAATTGGGTAGTTTTAAAATGCCCGATTTAGTTTAGGAAAGGCTAATAAAATTAGTAGAATTCCAAAATAACCGAAATAAACAATTTCACAGCAAACATTTGACTGATTTTAATCAAAAAAACGGCCGGAAAAACGGGGCGATTTAGTGAACGCTTATCCCACGCGCCCAAATGATGTCACTTGAATGAATTTCCGATTACTTCGGAGTAGACTGTTTGTACGTGCTCGGAATTGGTGTAAAATAAATGTTTTTTTTCGTTGGATTCCATCATTCCAGTTGAGCTCGGCGAAATAGAAAACCTTGAATTGGAAAGTAAACAAGTTCAACTAATTTTCTGACTATAAAAGTTTACGGAGTTCTAAATTTTAGTTTTAGTTTTTATTGTTAGAAAGTGTTTGTATTAATTAGCATAATCACTTTTTTTATTATTATTAGAATTTTAAATTTTATGTATTCATGAAATTAAAATTGGATAAAATTATAAAAATTTAATAACATTATTGTTATGTATATTAATAATATAATTTTTATTTTATTTTTCAGTTAAATTAGAGAGTCCAAATATAAAATCATACCACGATATTTACGAGTCACGACTCCAGACTCCAAGCCTTCCACTAGTGACTAGACCATCGTTTGCCAGTCCACGGTCCACCCGCCAGCCTCAGCTGACAAACAAACTGAACGAGTACTGAATTGCAACTAGTACCAGTATTTATTTAAGTAATTTATTAAATTCGGTGGACCGTGGACATAGATTTGTAGTGTTTATTATTTATGACGAGTAAATGTATTTGGTAGACGTCGATTTGACCGGTATAAATTTTGCATGCGTGTAGATGTAGGTGGTCCCAATGTTGGAATTTCACGGAAACGGTCTTTATTGATACGATTGATATAACGGTCACAAAATTTACTAAGAATCTACCAAGCATCACCTATGGAATTTTAGACATGTTTTCTTTTCTGTTATGGGTCTCAAAAGTTAGAAGTGCTTCTTGCATTTAGATACCCATTTCTCTAGACAGTTTTAAAGTGCTTTTGGTAAGATTTTATTTTCATTTTTTTATAAATTTGATAATTTAATCTAAAAACAAATTTGAACTAAACTCTTATGTGTTTATTCTTAAAGCATAGTTTTTGTCATTTTCATATTGATTTGGTTTAACACTTGTGACTCACAAAGATATGGGTTAAGACTTGTGACAAACATAGGCATTGAAACATGGTTTTATCTATTCACAATTTTTTGAAAATGATTTATTTGATATATGTTAAAACTTAGTAACATTTTATTATTCTTGTATTTTTAGTAATTGGTTGAAAAAATTACTTTTACTCATGGGAAAAATACTTCTAAACAAATACTAAGTTGAAAGTGGTTTCTTTTTATCTATTTATAGCCATGTGAAAGTGAATAACCCAAAGAAGAAAGTAGGAACCATGAATTGGTTGGTACAAATTTTAATCCTCTCCTAGAAAAACACATTGGTCATCAATTTGAATGCAAAAATGTATCGTAACATTGGCTCTATATTATTGAAATTTGTATCCAAAAAATAGGTTTTATTAGAACAATTTTATTATATTTAAATTATTATGCCCAATTATATAAGTTTATATTATTCTATTTTTATAAATAAAAATAAAATGAACTATGTAGAGTAGAATTCCAAATGCTTCCATTAATGAATGAAGAAAAACAAAATAAATTTATTTTATCAAATTTTCATCAAAGCGCATCATAGATAATACATAGAAAACTTCATTTCCATGAAATATTTGTTGCAACTTATGTGCAAATTCATGTGCAATAATAGTTGAGGAGAATCCAAAACAATCTATACCTTGGAAAAAAACCTTATTAAACTTTTTTTTGAGAGAGGAAGGAGAGAACATCATTTTACAATCTCCATTGCAATGTGCTTTTTCTAATGAATCGTCTCTACAAAGGGAATATTATGTTTATATGTCCTTTTAACTCAAGTTCTTTGGAATAAAATGCCACAAGTTCCATTACATGATAGATGAAACATGTTAACCTTGAAAATTTTGGTATGTTGCATTACATGTGGCCACCTTACATTAACCTTTGGAAATGATTTTAAGTTTCACCTTTTGTTTGTTTCCTAAGTTTATCACTTAATGAATTTCAAATACATAATGTGGGTACATGTTACTATTGAGTTGTGTGTCACTATGAGTAGGTTGTTTTTATTCACCTTAAATTTTCAGAGTACATGATCAACTAAAAACATGGGTAAATGATTTTATTGCTATCTTTCAATATGAAATTAATTAGATTTTAATTGAAAATTAAAATGCCATGTAATTTCAATTACACCATTCAGGCAACATGTTAACCTTGCAAAATTTTGTATGTTGCATTATATGTGGCCTCACATAAAGGATTCTAAGTGCCTCAATAAAAATAAAATTGAAAATTGAAAATTAAGTTGTTTAATAAAAAATATTTTTATCTTTTATTTCAAAATTACAATCCTCAATAAAAAAATATTTTAATTGAAAAATAAATTCTTTAATAAAAAACATTATTATTGAAGGGTTATTTATTTAATAAAACTTATTTTCAAATCAGTTATTTCAAAATTAAATTATTTAATAAAAAACATTATTATTGAAAGGTAATTTTTTAAATAAAACTCCATCGTTGAAGGGTTATTTTTCACTAAAAATATATGTGACACGCTAGATAAAAGTACACTTATTGAAATATATACCTCTAGGTGACTTCTTGTAATATCCTGAATTTTGACCCAACACTTATAGGAATAAGTTCCATTGCATGTGATGTTGCTTTGATGTTATATTTTGTATATTGGGCATAAGACCCCAGTGCACATGAGTATGACGATTTGTTTGATATATTGGGCATAAGCCAATACATATGTTTTTTAGTGTAGGAATATAATAAACACACTCACAACATAGGATAAAATAATTAATCATTATTTGATTAATTATTCACCCACTAGCTTAATTAGTTGGCATCCACTTGCACCTTAAAGTCAATACATGCCATCTATATCCTAGGAATAATTTATTTCCAATTCTGGGTTGATCTTGACCACCTTTTGACCATCCAGAATTAGTATACAGGACTTTACAGCAGATTCTGCTTTATTCTACTTTTCCTACTTTTCTATGGATAAGATAAAAGCTAGTCAACTAGGAAACTGGGAGCTTTTGTTTCCAACCCATCCTCCATTAGTTTTTCTCCATTTTCTAGGATTAGCATGTTATTTCCATCTCCTTGACAACTCACTTATGCTTTTGCCAACTCATGAGATCCTTGATAGATTTGGTAAGTGCTTTAGCCACCTATGGGGGTTTGCTATATTTTGGTAAGTCAGCCTTTTTGAGCTTTATGAGTTGTTTACATACAACTCGATTTTACTATGAGGGATGTACTATTTATGTACACTATTATTCATAATTATTCAATGGAAGGATACACACCAATATTCATCTCTTCTTTCATGTGATTCAGTCTCTTTTCTTCTCTCTATTTTTCTTGTGTATGCTTGTGAGAATTCTTAGTAGCAAGATCTATTTCCTGTGCTTCTTTTTAGCATCATTGCACATAGCATTGGTCTATTATTTCTACATGGTATCAGAGCTACAAGGTTGATCAAGTTCCACAGAGTTGAGGAGCGCTTCCAGTCTCCTATCCCTCTTTGAAGAAGAGCTTGTCTAGCTTACAAGATTTTCTCCTAGTTTGTTTTGTAGGTTGCAGAGATTATCTCTTAGAGCATATCAACAACTTCAATATGGATTCAAAAGTTCCTCTACTATCTCCTTTCAACTATGCTTATTGGAAGCCAAATATGAGTGCATACTTGAAGAGGCAATGTCTCTTTGATGTCTCCATTGGTGCATTGAGTGAACCTGAGTCTTATGAAGATAAGATTGATTGGCTAAATAATTGTGATAGAGCTTATGGAATTATGTGTTTGGGAATGTCTCCAAATATATATCATCTCATATATTCTGCTGAATTTCCATTTGAGCTTTGGAAAATTTTGGACAAAGCTTTTGGTTTGAAGGAAATTGAAGATGAAGCATGGAGCGAACCTAGCATCTCCTCTTGTTCTCTTTCTCAAGATTTATTGGCCTCTACATTCTTTGATGAAGTTGATCATGATGAAGAAGTTTCTCATATAGTTCATGTTGTTGCTGCCCTCTTTCATTCGAATGCTTCCTCCTTCAATGAGGAAGCAAATATTGAAGAGCCATCTTTTTATGTGTCTCTTGAAGGTGATTTTCCTTCTTGTGATACTATTGATGAAAAAGAAGTAACATATGGAGCTGCTGCTAATATTGATTATGATCCTATAACCCATTCATTGTTCTCTCAATCTCCTATCTTAGATTCTGAGATCTATGTGCTAGATTCTTTACACCTCTTGCATACCTCTCTCATTGATGGTGCGCAACCCAGTGACTTACAGGATGTTTGCTTAGCCACACCAAGCCTTATTTGTGTCATACCACTTACCTTACTTGATCTCATGTGCTTCAGCATATCCTCCTTTGTTCTTGGCATCAATACTCAGAGCCTTCTTGAAGATTGTGAACATCTCATTCTTTCCTCCTTTCATACAGAGGATTCATTACCAGTGTATTCCCATGAGTCTATTGATATGCTTATATGTGATCCTTTGGATTCTGATTTAGAAGCATATCTACAGGTTGATAGACATATAATACCACCATCCATACCATCTACCATACCTCTGAATAATCCAAAGACTATACAAATCCCAAGCTCACTAGTTGATTCCTCATTGGTCTCTTATGCAGTGATATTTATCTTACATGATTTGAAGTCTTTCCTAATTTTCAGTGGTCGGTTATCCATGACCTTAGTCATATATGGACTGATATTAAACATGTTTGAATATGTTCTAAACACTTATGGTTCAGATCTTATGCCCATCCATCATTTAGATTTTTACACTTATCAGTTTTCCCCAGTTGCTCATAATTTTCCTAGTCTAGCCCTATATCCTCATGGAGCCACTGAATCCTTTGTCCTTGCTGTTCCATATGCTAATATTTTTGATATATCAGAGTTTTATCAGCCTCATATCAGATCTATACAGGTGCTACATCAGATTGGAATATTGACATGTGATCCACATCACAATTTTGCAGCTATTCAGGGAATTGGGTGTGAAATAAATTGCCTTATTTTTTGTACTCTTTGGAAAGGAGTATGCACAGATCTCTTTTCCATTTCAGATTATGTTTGTAGATCAGAGTTTGACAGGAGAAAGAAGCATTCAGATAATGCTCCTACTTCATCAGTTGATGAGATACAAGGAGTCTCTCCTCTTCTTGCAGGTTCTACACTTTAGCGCATGATCATGGAGTTCATGATTTATTCAGCAAGTCCTTCATCCAAAAGCAGTTCAGTCAGCTCATTAAAGTGAAGATGAAGATATGTTGAAGACATATTTCAAATTTTGTGCCTTGTCCTATCTTGAGGGAGGATTTTCCCCATGTGGTTTTGCCTCTTTCCTCACTTTTCTGGACATAATAATTGTTAAAGGGTGACCATAGCCTTGTTGGTGGGCCCTATATGCATCCATATGCATCCAAATTTTTTGTCATACCATCATAAAGTTAGACTTATAGGGGGGTGTCGGAATATATTAAACCCACTCACAACTTAGGATAAAATAATTGATCATTATTTGATTAATTATTCACCCACTAGCTTAATTAGTTGGCATCCACTTGCACCTTAAAGTCAATACATGCCATCTATATCCTAGGAATGATTTATTTCCAATTCTGGGTTGATCTTGACCACCTTTTGACCATCCATAATTAGTATACATGACTTTACAATAGATTCTGCTTTATTCTACTTTTTCTGCTTTTCCTGCTTTTCTATGGATAAGATAAAAGCTAGTCAACTAGGAAATTGTGAGCTTTTGTTTCCAACCCATCCTCCATTAGTTTTTCTCCATTTTCTAGGATTAGCATGTTATTTCCATCTCCTTGACAACTCACTTATGCTTTTTCCAACTCATGAGATCCTTGATAGATTTGGTAAGTGCTTTAGCCACCTATGGGGGTTTGATATATTTTGGTAAGTTAGCCTTTTTGAGCTTTATGAGTTGTTTTCATACAATTCAATTTTCCTATGAGGGATGTAATATTTATGTACACTATTATTCATAATTATTCAATGGAAGGATACACACCAATATTCATCTCTTCTTTCATGCGATTCAGTCTCTTTTCTTCTCTCTATTTTTCCTGTGTATGCTTGTGAGAATTCTTAGTAGCAAGATCTATTTCATGTGCCTTGTTTAGCATCATTGCACATAGCATTGGTCTATTATTTCTACATTTAGCATGTATGTGATTGCATGTGTTGGGCATGGACCCTGAAGCACATGATTGATGATATGTTGTGTTGAACATGAGTTCTGAAGCACTTGATTAATTTAATGTTTGTGTTGAGCGTGATCTCTGGGAGCACATGAGTAATTTAATGTATGTATTGAGCACAAGATCTGGAAGCACATTATTGATTGGATGTTTGTGTTAAGCACGAGATCTGAAGAACATGAGTATTTGATGTTTGTCTTGAGCATCAGCTCTAGAGCACGTGAGTTATGAAACATTTGTGTTGAGCATGAAGCTCTAAAGCACATGAAAAGATAAGAATTGGAAGTGTTGGGCATAAGAACTAGAACATTCCAAATTGATGTTGAGTATAGCTCTGGAACATCAGATCCTTGGCCATTGTATCCCTAGGTGTACTATACAAGTACATCCTATCATTAGTGTTGAGCGAGAAGCTCTGGAATTACACTAAGTGTAACTCCTTGTTTTTAGCGTTGAGTGTGGGTTTTGAATAACACTAGGAGTTACTGAAAATTAATTGTGTTGAGTGAAAATGACTCTGATAAAACACCAATCTCATCTTACTTATTTTTAATTTGATTAAATGAAAATTTGAATTTATGTGTCTCATCAAGTATTGAAGAAATACCATGATATATGAGGTAATCCAACATGCAATGAGGTTTAAAGCTACCTAACCTAGTTGACCTAGCCTTACCTGAAGGCCTTAACAAAAGAAATGATTTTTGAGCTAATGAAAATACCATGTGTTTGAGATCATGCTATATGATACCCAAAGTAAAAATGTTAACAATAATATATGTATATATATAGTTTACATATGTTATGAACAAAAGGGTAAGCATATGTATTAATAATAGTAACTATAAATAATAATTGAAGGATCTATGTTTTATTATTTACTAAATAATTAATTAAATATCTTAGTACCTAAAAAGAATTAAAATAGGAACTAGTCAAAGAGTTTCCAAGTTAAGATAAATAAATATTAATTTCACATAAATTAAATAAAAGATTATTTCAAGAAAACAAATGATTCTTGATCTAACTGAAATTTGACTGTCCCTTTTCCAAAAGATTGTCTATAAAGACCTAAGCCAAAGAAAGGCTTGGGGATCTCATTTTTTTCTATGTTGTTTTATCATTATTCTCCTAAGAGTTCTTGGAGAGCATTTTTCCAAAAAAGAAAAGCAATCTAGTATAGAACCTGTTATCCCATATAGGTGAAGCCATACCTTTAGGAGCTCTAGACTACTTGCATGTTGGAACCAACTCGAGGGGATTAGGATTGAAACCAGGAACGCTTCCGAGTCATTGTTGGGTGAAACGTGGTAGCTCCCAAGTTATTTGGTTGACATATTTGAGGTCATAATTGTCTATGTTCTAGTAAATTCTGTGTGCTTGAGTGTGAAAGGTTCTAACCATTAGAATAGCTACAAATTGCAAGTATTAGGTTTTTACCTTCCTTACAGTTTATACAGATTTTTATTAAAATAGGGTTTATAATCTTGAATGAAAATATGTATATTATATGTTTGCTCACCTAGGTTTTCCTTTTATTTACAGAACCTCAAAGCATGAACTATTTTCAACTAAACCCTAGGAAAATATAGTTTATATTCTTTCAGTATTATTCTTTTTATGGGAATTCATGCATATCTTAAATTAAGTCTTCTCTGTATTTGTTTAATTATCTAACATAGTTCATCTTAGACTTAAACTCTAGAATATTTGAGATAACTAGCTTTTTGTATATTGTTCAAACTTAGATGAAAAGTTAAAGAGAGATTTCATAAAGATAGACAAAATAAACCTTATTAGAATTTAAAACTAAAATAGTATATTAAACTTTGCATCTAAAACATTCAAAAAAACTATTTATAAAAATTGTGAATCTACAGACGAGAGATCATATCTCTAAGCTCTAGAACTTTAAACTATGTTCAAAACATTTTAAAATAAATAATAAACTACCAACTAAAAGAAATAAATTGAACCATAGTTCAAATCTTTGACACCATTAAAATCCAACTCTAAACATATATTCCCAACGCTGGCAGATTTCGTATTCCCATTGCGCATGCTCTCATTTCCACTTTAAAATCAAACATAAACAACATATTGTAAACACTATTCAAAGCTTTTAAAATAAACATTAAATCAATGCTAATATAAACATAACATTGATAAATTTTATCAAAAACCCATCCTAGCCATCGAATCCTATCCAGTATTGGCTACGGAATAAATCCACATATTACATTACAAAAACTTTTAACAAACCCCATCCATTGAAACCTGCAAAGGTTTGGCTGTAGGCCAAAGTACATACAAAACTTATCAAACAACTAGATAGAGAACCAAACTCACCATGAATATAAACGAAATTATCAACAACAGAGTCATTCTGTTTATCATTAAACTCAATGCACCGAGGATCGAATCATGTGGAATGCCCACCCAAACCACAAACATATTTCATGAAAACAACCCGGGATCGAATCTTGTAGGCACTAGTTATAAAAAGAAAACAAAATGAAAAACGTTGTAAAATACACAGTAAGGGTTTCCCCACTCAAGCTGCCCAAAAGAACTTCATTATAAACCCACAGTTTAAACAAATCAGAGCTATGCTCTTATAACCATTTACACGGTCACATTATTAATAAACATAAACCCATAATTATAGGCTGAGTATCCACCTTAGGTCTAAGGGTGTGTACAAGAAGTTGAGGGTCTCTTTTGGCGCGTTAGATGCAATACAAAACTGAAAAAACAGACATCCATCAACTTGCATGGATATTTTGAGACACTTACACAATGAATCTTGCGATCAGTTAAAAACAAGAAACGTAGGAAATTGAATGACCTTTCCAAATATATAATTTTTTTCTATTGAAAATGTTGTTAACTATATAAAGTTAGATATTTTTTTAATGGGCACTTTTTATTTTTGGGACAAATTATAAGGTATATGTTTTTGTGGGTGCAGCGTCTGAGTGTCAAAATGATGGAATAAACTTACGAAAACCGGTATACATATAGATAACATATATGACTAGTGCACGGCTATTTTTCCAATAATAAAAATAATATTTTTAAATTTGTTTTTAATTATCTAAGAGATCAAACCTCGAAAATGGTACATCAATTGTGGCTGCAGCGTTTGAATGTCTTAATGCAATTATTTGGAAGTGGGTTTTTTATAGCATGTATGTAATGTCCCTGACCCTCCGACCGGCGAAGAGGACGCTACCATGGCCTTAAAATGACCAGCTTACCCATCCAAATTGACTACTTGTCCTGATGATGGTTCCCGATTTGGAATCAAAACGTCGACTAAAAATGTCTACTGCAGAATTTTCGGAAAAACCCTATTCTAACATCTTCATCATCATCATCCCTCCTCCTCCTCCTCCTCCTCATCATCATCATCATCAACATGATCATCATCATCACCATCAACATCATGAACATCATCATCACC
>LPNX010573283.1:304581-305844 GCA_001517045.1 Pseudotsuga menziesii
TTATTGGGGCTATAGAGAGAAACATTTATATGCATGAAAAGAAGGGAGCACTAAAACATTTGTTTTGTTGCTAGCCATAGAAAAAAATTGGGAAGTTATGATCTTATTTGTTGCCCTAGCCGTGCACCCACTCTATTAATTGTGCTTAACCATATTGCGTGCGCATTATACTTAAACAAATCGCGTACGCGTTTTTACTTTATATAACACGTGCGCATTTTGGGACTGTAAAAACAGTGAATTGTTTTTGTTCGAGAGCAACTTCACTCTGTTTTTATGAATTTATCCCATTACCGTGCGTTTTTTTTTCAGAAGCACGAGCCCGCCTGTGAAAATACTCACAACTTACACATTCTCCATCATTATTTTTGTTATGCAGGTGCAACATTGAGGATATCTTTCATGGTTGAGGTGCACATAGGATAAGATATCAAGCTTCAATGTCATTTCATGGTGATGGTGGATATACACAATTGTACAAGAAAATCAGCTTGAGGAACAATTTATGATTTAACTTTCATTTGCTTATTATTCAAGAGAACCAAAGGTAAATTTTCCCATTCATTATTGTTTTGATGGGGAATATGAACAATTGAGAAGGAAGATTGAAGCACCTTGAAGGATCAATAGTTATAAAGCAAGTTAAAGGTTTCAAAGCTTGTAATTGAGGAGCAACAAAAACAAACTATATTGACATTGATCATTGTGGTGATGGGAATGTACGTAACCGAGGAAGAAAATCAGCAAGGAAGAAGAGACCTCAAGAAGTCATCAAAGAAGAGAAATAAAAGAAAAGAATAGACATGATGAATCAAAGGCTTTCTTTGGAAACTAATCCAAATCCAATTATAGAGGATACGACAGTTCATCCTATTAATCCAGCACAAGAAAAAAGGAAGCATTCACTAGAGGGACCTTCAATTTCCACAATAGCTGTTGAACAAGCACCCCATGGAAGTATTCAAGAAGCAAAATGTAGGTGCTCATTAGGGGATGTTTCAAATCCCACATCAGGTCAAAGTGATAAGTTACCATCTCAAGACGAAGCTCATGAAGATGCGTTATACATGGAGCCTACTGTTGAAGAAGAAAATATTATCCAGACCATCGATGAGGATGTTGGACTTCCACCATCCAACTACTAGGAAGAGAATGAAGGACACCAAGTTGCTACTGAAACGCCAGAGCGTATTGTTGATGCACTAGATGATAGAAATCCAACCCCCTTACCTCCATTAGAAAGCACACGTCGAAGAACTCCGA
>LPNX010573283.1:306193-341819 GCA_001517045.1 Pseudotsuga menziesii
AACTACCCAGACAGATTTTTGGGCCTTTATTGGTCGGTTGCTATGTCATGACATGAAGCTAGTTGATGCAGTAAAGGGTCTAGTGCAGAGTTTTTGGCATGATCACACAAGGCCTTCTTCAAACCGGAAGGATGTACTAAAATTAAGAAGGGGTTCAAAGGACTGTGAACCACATATTAAGCATCTTCTTGATATAACACAGACAGAACTATATGAGAAATTTAGGAATGAACATAGACAATTGAATTTGGGCAAAGATCTTTTGAGAAATGTAAGCCCTGGTATGTTAGAATAAATACTCTTCGTAACACTTCTTGTTGTAGATACCATGTAAAGTATAAATATTACTATGAAACATTTTTGTACATTCGTCGTGTGTTGCATACTAACCATGTGCAGGATTGCTCCTTGACAATACCACCGACCTCATCAAGAGAATTCATTCATAGTATCATGTGCAATAGGCCTAAGGGGCAAACTTTCTATGCAAAATCCTATTTGGATGGAACTTGCTCCAACTGTACTGGAATGGCATTATTGAGCCAATGTATGCATGAGACTGGAGACAATGAATTTGGGAATATGTTTACAGAAATGAAAAGTTTCAAATATATTAGCTATGAAATAGTCCCAGGGAAAGAAAGCAAAAAAATACAATTGGTGACATCTCAGGTACATGCATTTACCTATAAATTTATGTTTGAACAGTTGCATTTCATTCCTTACAAAAAAACCTGATATTGAGATCATTTTGTGTCAACAGGTACAAGTTATTGTCTTCGTCAAGGAATTTATTGAAAAGACACATCAATATGTTCAGCATGTCCACTTGGCACGATGGCAGGATGAGAAGTTTAGAATATGCAGAGATACATTTCCTCGTGGTACTATACTTTCAGTTGTTGATAGGACTCGTGGCTTTCATTCGGTTCGAAGCTCTGATAACCCAGTATTCAAAATTTGGACCAGAAAACTCGCTTGTTTTTGCCCGCCTTGTTGTGATGGTGACTGGGATGTGTGTCAATCATTGGATTGGGTTGATGGATGGGATCGCATATCACTTCCACTTGATCAGCGTGCAATTGTTGAGTTAACTCCATTGGAAGAAGACCAATCATCTATTTCTATAGATTTTGATCATGTATTAGACCTTGTACAACCTGGTATGATGCATTTCCTTAACATTTTTTTGTAAAATTTACGTAGTCTTGAAACTCACATTAATGGCCTTGTATCACACGAAAAATATTTGATCATATACCTACAATCATTCTATGCAGGACACATATATGCAGTGGTTGCCTCAAAAGATAGTGAATGGGGTGGTGATTACTGGTTGGCATGTTGTATAGAGGGAAAGCAAACCCTCATTATGTCCATGACTGATGATGAGAACAACCACTTCCCCATCGTGTCTATGGTTGTTAAAGGTGAATATCTTACACATGACAACAATGCAAGAAAGAAGGGTGGATATGTTTACAGGGATTACAAACCAAGTGCAAGTGTGTATCACTTTACCAACTTAATCATTGGTACAAACCTCCAAGTACGAACAATGCCTAGTCGAAATTCATCGAAGGTACGCTACTTCTTACTGGATACAAAGCATGAGAGACTAATGGAGACCATCATTATAAGAGATGATCCGGAGGGCTTGGTTGTATGATAATAGGTGGGATCTAGCTTGATGAGGTATGTATCATAATTGTAATTTTCCCATGTATGTTTCTTGTGAATATGTCAATTTTGTGTTCTTGTACGCTACTTCTTACCGGATACATAGCACGAGAGACTAATGGAGACCATCATTATAAGAGATGATCCGGAGGCCTTGGTTGTATGATATTAGGTGGGATATAGCATGATGAGGTATGTATCATAATTTTAATTTTCCCATGTATGTTTCTTATGAATATGTCAATTTTGTGTTCTTGTACGCTACTTCTTACCAGATACATAGCACGAGAGACTAATGGAGACCATCATTATAAGAGATGATCCGAAGGCCTTGGTTGTATGATATTAGGTTGGATCTAGCATGATGAGGTATGTGTCATAATTTTAATTTTCCCATGTATGTTTATTATGAATATGTCAATTTTTTGTTCTTTATATGCGAAATTTTCCATAATGTTGTTTATAAATATGCCAAAATTTCTCTTGTATGTCAAGTTAATGAACATGCCAAATTTTACGTATGATCAATAAACCATATATATCAATCATATGAAAATTTCAAGATCTCATTCACATGATATACATAACATTAGAATACATACATGTACCTCTATAGGTCATACCTATCAAAGTTCTTTGTAGGCTCTCTTACAAGACTAAAACTCTAATTTTTCAAGTAGGTAATATTGTTAATGTTTTCAGCCGATATATACAACTAGGATGATGGAAACAAGATGCCGAAACGATAAAATTATGTTTTAAGGTTTGTATAATTTCCTTCTTGACAGCTCACCTCTTATACCCACATGTCCATTGCCAACAGGGTAGTGCATAGTAGTGTTGGAATTTCATCTCATTTTTATTTATTTAAAAGTTTAATTTCTACTTAAAATATAATAAAATATAATAAGAGATTTGGGCCAAAGCTGGACAATGCATTTCATGCCAACGAAGGCCAAACTTGGAAAACCATATCCCTAACTAGGGTTTATTGTTTAGCATGCATGGCCCATAACCATAACCCTACCTAGAAAACCCTAATCCTAACCCTAATCTTATCTTACTGTCACAACTCAATTCAGAATCAATTGAATGTCCAACTCAACTTTTTGAAATCTAGTGGACTTATGCTTGAAATCATGTTGATTCATGAAGTTGACTTTAGTGTGCATGTACTGAGATCACTGAAACCTTTAAATATAATAGTTTTTTCATGCACGGTTTCCATTCTATGCCCCGGGTAGGGATTCAACAGGTGTCCCTGAAAGCCTGTAGGAGGTGGGATTCAACGTGCTACAGAATCAATACCGTTGCTCGGATCGATGAACCGTTGACTCCATTGGATTCAGGACATCGTGATAGTGCTAGGGTGTCCCTCTAATCTGGTTCCATGGAGAAGAGACCATTATTTTGGTCAATTTTGGAAACTAGGGTTTTGCTCAGTAAGTGAATGTGAAATTTTTGCACATGGGGGTCAAATTTGCATATTGCTCGACCGTGAAGGTGTGGCTAACGTTCCCACATAACACATGCCTAAACACACTTGCACGACCCACCGAAAGCCCTTTTTTATTCACGGTTTCCATTCTATGCCCCGTGTAGGGATTCAACAGGTGTCCCTGAAAGCCTGTAGGAGGTGGGATTCAGCATGCCACAGAATCATGACCGTTGCTCAGATCAATGAACCATTGGCTCTATTGGATTTAGGACATCGGGATAGTGCTAGGGTGTCCCTCTAATATGCTTCCATGGATAAGAGACCATTATTTTGGTCAATTTTGGAAACTAGGGTTTTGCTCAATAAATGAATGTGAATTTTTTGCACATAGGGGTCAAATTTGCATAATACTCGACCGTGAAGGTGTGGCTAGCGTTTCCACATAACATATGCCTAAACACACTTGCATGACCCACCGAAAGCCCTTTTTTATGCACGGTTTCCATTCTATGCCCCGGGTAGGGATTCAACAGGTGTCCCTGAAAGCCTGTAGGAGGTGGGATTCAACATGCCACATAATCATGACTGTTGCTCGGATCGATGAACCCTCGGCTCCGTTGGATTGAAGACATCGAGATAGTGCTAGGGTGGCCCTCTAATCTGGTTCCATGGAGAAGAGACCATTATTTAGGTCAATTTTGGAAACTTGGGGTTTGCTCAATAAGTGAATGTGAAATTTTTGCACATAGGGGTCAAATTCGCATATTACTCGACCGTGAAGGTGTGGCTAGAGTTCCCACATAATACATGCCTAAACAAGCTTGCACGAACCATTGAAAGTCCTTTTTGATGCACGGTTTCCATTCTATGCCCCGGGTATGGATTCAACAGGTGTCCCTGAAAGTCTGGTGGAGGTGGGATTCAACGTGCCATAGAATCATGACCGTTTCTCAAATCGACAAACCGTCAGCTCCGTTGGATTTCAGACATCAAGATAGTGCTAGGGTGGCCCTCTAATCTGCTTCCATGGAGAAGAGACCATTATTTTGGTCAATTTTGGAAACTAGGGTTTTGCTTAGTAAGTGAATGTCCAATTTCTTTACATATGGATCGGCTTTGCAAATTCCTTGACCGTGAACATGTGGCTAGCGTTCCCAAATGGAACCTGCCTAAACACGCTTGCATGACCCACTGAAAGCCATTTTTGATGCACGGTTTCCACTCTATGCCCCGGTTAGGGATTCAACGGGTGTCCCTAAAAGCCTGTGGGAGGTGGGATTCAACGTTCCATAGATTGATGACTGTTTCTCGGATCGATGAACCATCAGCCTCGTTGGATTCAGTAAATCGTGATAGTGCTAGAGTGGCCCTCTACTCTGGGTCCATGGACAAGGGATCATTTTTTTTGTCAATTTTGGAAACTAGGGTTTTGCTCAGTAAGTGAATGTGAAATTTTTGCACATAAAGGTCAGCTTGAAGATGATTGTAGATCTTCCCTTCATATAAGAGATGTGAACATTTGTACGATGAAATGCAGGAGGAGACAATTCCATTGCGTCAGTAACCATGTAATGGAACACGTTTATGTTTAGAAACAAGTGGCCATTCTATTACACCATTATTACAAAATATATATATCTTCACGCTACGAATGCTTCAAAAATGCCATGTACATTAATAACACATAACTTTCATCTCTTTCAAATTTGTTACTCGAGGCCATTCATCAAAAGCCATGTACATTAACAAAATGATAAAATAATGTGCAGGACATACATAATGTGCAGGATATAATCATAACCATTATTTTGAATCAACCTTATAATACTCGGATACTTTTAGGTTTGATGTGTATCCCATGTATTCGTTAGATGAAAGACATCATGCCAAAAAATAATTTTATTTATGTAGACCACACTAATGCATCATTTAAGTGTGTCAACTTCATGCATCCTTTAAACGTTTGTTAGGTTGTTATGTGGGTAAGGTGCTTTTGTATTCCACCAAGTTGGATCAGTTGCTTAGCTGTGCTGGGTGCTTAAATGTGTATTAGACCTATGTTCCATGTTTTTGAATACAATTTGACATTGTTAATATAACATTGTATATGCAATTGGAGCGTGGTAAAAAACAATTAAAATGTACATTTTTGTCTTTACGTAATTTATCGTAATTGTGCACTGTTCTCAAATTTATAACTGATATCTCCATACAATCGTAAAATCTATAAAAAATTGGGAACATTACACATAGAAACATTTTTCACCACACATGTATAATCACACTTAAAAGACTGAACCATGAATATCTCAAGAGCCTTGATATGAAATATTTTTATAACATGAAAGTTATAATAAAAAAATATAAGGCCTAGATCTATGGCCTGTCAATGTACATGTATCAAAAACATATTTGATGTACATGTGCAAACAAAAGTACATCTGTCTTGGATTGCGCCCCTATACTCTAACTCCGGATTGTACATAAAAATACATATTTGTCCTGGACTAACACATCAAAATTCTAACTTTCTCTTGTTTTTCCCGGACCCTGATGCTCTTCGGTTCTGTCTACGACCACTGTGCATCTCTGGCGTCTGCAAATCAATGACAATATTTCTTGATTAGGTAACTGAACTAGTACTGTCCATCAATAACAAAGTTTGAAAATTTAAAATATGACTCAATTGTAAATAAAACAAAGACTCACTGCTTCTGTCGGGGGTATAGGTGCTTGTGGTGTCGAGGGTGTAGGTGCCTCTGGTGTGCTCCACCTTGCAGCGAGCCTCATTGCCATGCATCTCTGCAAATAAAAAAAATGTCAATTATCTCAAGAATTATCAACATGTACATGAATGAGAAAGTACTAATCAATTATGTAAAAAATGAACATCTCACTGAAAAAACTATTTCTAGGGGATGAGGCTGGTACTCTTTAGTAGTAAGAGGAGTCGTAGGTTGAACATCAACCTCAGTTGCATGCACTAATGGACCAGGGTGTGGCTACATTCACCAAATGATTAAATAGTTAGACATCATGCATGTCCAGAAACAATACAAATGAAATGTACAATTACAAATATTCAAGTAGATGTACCTCACTATGACTTATCCCTAGTGTAGATGCGGCATTGACAGCGGCATCAACAATCCCACTAAGGTCTGGCACGGATGACTCTACATCCTGATGCTGTAAACATGTGAAAATAAAATTAAGAAAAACCACTTGTGAAGTGAATACATAGCTAACCAACAACTGCCATTGGAAGTGTGTACATTACCGTGAGATGAGTAGGTTGATCCTCATGCACACCCACTTTTTTCAAGGAAGAGGGACCTCATCTAGTATAAACAACCCCCTTATCTATGTTTGGACTACGGGGAGATCCAAACCAAAGAGGCAGTGCAGGGATCTGTGATGACGTCTGCATTCATAAAGTGTTACCATAGTTAGACATGGATTTGAATAGATGGAACAATATGTATTGAAAAATAACATGTTGTAATATACTTACCCATTCCTGGGACATATCTCCACCATGGGAGTGACCGCTTCCATCAATTTCTTGCCCCTCTTCAGATGCCTCTAGCATCTGCAAGTTTAAAAATTAGATTTACATTAGCGATCTATAAAGGAGTGTACAGTAAGAAATTTAAATAATTCAAACAAGATTCAATCATAACCCATGTACTTACATTCTTCAAGTAGTTGTAAATTCCACCTTGGACTATGTCGTTGATATCAATGTCTCCAGCATCACGTTCTAAGTGGGGTTCTTGCAACTTCAAAATTTGTAAATATTAGACATTTTAATAAATTAATCAAGACTAACACATGCATTAACAAAATTATATGTAATAAGAAAATGACAAGTGTTTAAATATTACCTCAATTGTGGTTCTTTGGGCCTCGGGTACAACCACACCGGGTGCAGTACCACCCCTGTGAGAGGCATCAATCTCCTGTAAGAGTAAATATTGCATATTTATTACAAATCTTTTAATATGTTAGATATAGTATGGAACAATTAAAAATTGAACAATAACAGAGTTTTAAAACAATGTCCTTACCTGACCACCAGTCATCGTAGTGGTACCATGTCTTGGTCCAGGACCATAACAGGGTCCCCCACACAATGTGCAGACGTGTGGCTCACTCTGAGGCACATGGGAAGTCAGTCTATCCCCACCAACATATGTCCCTCCACCACCAGAAGCTGGTGGTTGTACACCAGTAGAGGAAGAGGGCTCTTTCTGGTCAATAGTGGTCGTGTGTTGAGAGACCATCTTAGCTAGAGTAAAAAATGCATCCTGTGTCTGGGAAACCATGTCATGTGCAGGAGGGATGTCTTCCCTCGGTAGTTGGGCACAGGGTGCAGGTATCTGTGGATTGGTATCTCTATGCCTAGCATGGGGTCGGTGTTGGGGCATCCCCCTACCAACTCCCTGGAAGCCCAACATGTCAAAATAGTTGACATGTTTCCCCATCACAAACTCTACATATAATTTTCGGAGGAAGTACATTGGTACTTCCCTATTGTTGTGAGGGGGAATGTCAAAAACCATGTACCACCTATCCATCCAATTGTCTTTGATGGGTGGAAAAGTGCACCACTCAATAGAAATATGTGGCCTGTTGATCTCCGGAATGTCATCCGTCCCAGGCAGTATAAACAATGAATAGATGGCTTGTTTTGTTATTTTCAGCTTTTTTACCTCATTGTAACTCAACCCATCAGCACATTGTTGCCTTTTCCTCTCCTTGTAAGATGTGACGCTATACAACGCATCATTCGATCTTTCGATCATATCAACAATAGACAACAATGAATCTGACAAGGAGCAGCGGAGCTCATCTCCACCCCTCCAAGCTAAACCAATTTCTCTCAAATGGCCAATAAACCTTAGTATCTCCGCATTGTTATGATCCATAGTAGCCACTGCAATCATAAATACAAATAAAATATCATTAGAAATATAAACACATGATATAATGACATATCTAAGAACTGAAAACTGTATAACTATTGACATATAAACTAAATCTATCAGGTAAATTTAAAAATTAATCTTGAATTTTACAGTAAAGAATAAACATTTAACATTTTTTCATTTCATATTTATGTCCTAAATTCAAGTATTAATTCTAATTTTTAAGTACATGCTTGTGTACAGAAAGTGTCTTGAGTGCATATGTTGATTGCGAAGCTCCTCTAGCTTATTTTAAGGCTTGGATTATGAAGTTTCGTTGAAATTGTGAGGTACTGATTATTGCCTTTGCAGGACCAACTCCCATATTGCGGGTAGAGGCAACAACTAGACCTTAGAATAGGCGGCATAATGTGTTGTTGATGAATAAAATCCCAATATAGGCAACGTTTTTGTTAGATATGTAATTATTTGTTGTAGTGTGATGTTTTTTGGACTCCAAAGGCTATTTAGCAGAACTTTATGGATTTTATGGTTGTAAGGGTTCCACTGGATTAAATATAATGTATGATCTAGTATGTGATTGGCATGTTTAATCAAATACATCAACCTACCTATGTATCTTCACGTTCATAGAGTCTATTGTTGAACTTTGTTGTCTTGACCTTAACCAAAAAGTACCCTTCGTTTAAGACGAAATATTTGTTAAAAGCATGGGAAGCTTCTATACCTTATTTTGACACTTGGATTGGGAAGTTTCATCAAAACTATAAGGTGTTTATTGATGTTCTTGGAAGATCAACTTCGAGAAGTTTCATCAAAATTATAAGGTGTTTATTTGTGGATTTTGGTATGGATTCACAAGGATCCTTGTGAATATGCATATGGAAATAGTGAAATTCATTTGTTTTTTGAGTTAATTGGGGTTTTGGTTTCCATTAGGCATGGGAATTTTGTTGAATAATCAAAATTATTTAATTTTTATCATTAAATTGGGGAATTGGTTTCAATTACATTGGGGTTCTTGTTTCCATTGGCCAATTCCATTGGGTTTTTGTTTCAATTGGGCAATTCCATTGGGTTTTTGTTTCAAGTGGCCATAATTAAATTTAATATGGTTTGATTTTTCAATATAGGGAAAATAAATTGATGAAGAAAAAGAAAAAAGCATGGAAAGAAATGAGGAAAATACCTCACAAAGGGGAGGTTTATCCAAAGGTGGAGATGGAGGGCTTTGGCACACCCAAAATCGTGTTTGCACAGTCGAGATTTGCTCCTCGTTGGTCCAATAGCCGCGCGGTGAGGAGAAAAATATGGCCTTGGCCAATTTTTTTAAATAAAACAGGCTTTCCAAATTGTGCCTCCATTTTAGTGAACGAAATCGCGCACGCGATTTTGTTCACTAAAACGGAGGCGTGATTTGTCTTACTATCCTAGTTGGCATGCCTATTTCCAGCCTTGGGACTAGGCTTGGAAGGTTCGGGATTTCTTGGGATGATTTTTTTTTTTGGATTAAGAGTGATTGACTTCACTCCACCATTGCATTTAAAAGGTCCCTCAACTTCTTGCACACACCCCCGAGCAAGATTCCAAGCTCACGGTCGTAAGGTGAAAAACCCATCCACAATAGTTATTAACTCCTACATCAATGAATTTACCATGATAAACATACAATGCATAAAATTTATAAAATATAAAGTCGTGCTATCCACGGTGCCATTGCAAGCAATGGAACTGTAAAGCAAACAGACGCACCATCATTTTAAAACGTAGAGTTTTCCATTAAATATAAATAGAACCCATTAAAAAAACGTTGCAACACAATGATTTTATACATAGAGACCGAACCATCTCTCGACAGTCAAGTTTTTCTACATACTGCAAGTACCATGGAAAATATTAACATATTCGCATCCATTGGATGCCCAAACAAACTATCAAACCCAACCAAACTAAAATACACAGCGATACTTGTCCCAACCCAGAGTTTTAATCTCTGGCCAACTAAATACATAGTGGTAAGTGCTTTGCATTTTTGGGGATTACCCGTAGTATGGATGCGCAGGAAACCTAGGAAGCCACCTTAGAGTCATGCTCTGTACATTCACAAATGCCTGGAGAAGTATGCAAGCTACAAACAAAATGAAACCAAACCATTACAGTATGTAGACCAAGACATAGCTTACCTTACAGAAGAGCGGGAAGGCTGTTGCATTGCGCAACATAGCTCCCGAGAGCTTGAGATCACTAAGAACAAACCAACAAAGAACCAAATTAAATGCATGTAAACCCTAACCAACGCTTGAGGCCAAATTCCCACAATTCCCTAGAAGCATTTAAGTGGCCACCTTGTCCTCCACTATACCTTAAATCAAAACCCACAGAGCTATAGTTCTGCTCATGTCGAAAATACATAGTGAAACACCCTCCCAACGTTAAAACCTTAAAACCCACATTTTCCATGTTAATAAAAGGTTGTTGATGGCATATGGAATATTCCATAAACCCTATTACTTATACCATAAAGTTTACAAAACATATATATCAAGGTGGATAAGGTTTTAAACATTAAAACATAAAATTTCTACCATAAAGTTATAACCATACATACAAATCAATCTGGTGTAAATATAGGACTTAGGTATAGATAGGCCTAGGAATTTAGTCCTCCTTTCACTCAGCTATGGACATGATAGTGTAGTATAGATGTAGTGCTGTAGGATGATTTTGTTTGCCATGGTCATAGATAGAGTCACCACTGGAATAACTTGCACAAGAGTAGGAGCCTGCATTAGTTCGCAATGAACTATGTAAGCCCCTTAAAGTAGTAGGAATCCTCACCTTTCTGAGTGGACCCCCAAGGGATAAACCCCGCCACTCCACCCCTTGACATACAAAGGAAAGTCAACATTTTTAATAATTAAAACCATAAACGAAAATTAAGACATATAAATAAAAAGTAAAATGTAACCTAAGAAGCATCAACAAATGTCCGCATTTAGTAAACATCCAGAGTAACCAAACAAACCAGTACAAGTAATATAACATCATCACATAAACACATCATCATCCGACAGGAAAGTAAGTAGAGGAAAAAACAACTTACGACACTTAGGTTCAGTACACAACCAAGTATTATTCCGCAGAAGTTTAAAGAATGTCCTTGGATTGTAGTATCTTATTAGTCTGTTGGGTAAAATATGCACTATCTAATTCAACACTTAAATTGTCCACCAAGGAAGGTAGCTTATGAGATGCAAACACTATATGTGTAGGATTGAAGGCTTGAACTAACATAATATGAAGCTGGTAATCTACCTAAAATTGAGTAAGGGTTATGAGTTATCAAACAAATCATAATAGTATCAAGCTATACTACTTTACCTTATAAACAAGAATGGAAATTAAGAAAGAAAATACTCCTCTAAAAAGAAAGACTTAATTGAAAATAAGTTGCTCATGAAAAATGGAAATTACTTAACAACTATCGAAAATGGAAAAGGCTATTCAAACTTAAACTATGAAACAAATTCAAAAATCTAACTGCAATACAATCTAAAGTACAAATAATATTTGAAACAAGATATCATGAAAAGATAATTGACTTAGCTACTACAAGAATGTATCAAATGATGCCTTGACTTAGCTTCCTCTTCCTCTTCTAATTCCACTCTCCTTGAGGATTTTGAGGGAATGTATCAAATGCGATAGGAATTGGGGTAAATGTATCGAAATGAATTTCAAATGCGATAGATAAATAAAACGGAACTAGATCTAATTTAACTTATACAAAGAGGTGCAAACTGAGAAAAGTGACCAATTACAAGTGATTTTAAACATTGCAACTATTATTCATCCATATGCAAATGACTTGGAAATAAGTTCAATCTAGAAGCAAGTAGTAAACTTAAGAAGGTTATTCTATTTCTGAATCAAATCCTATCCATGAACATCTTTATTAATTATGTAAATGAGAAGAGGAAATCCTATGCTTGAAGTGAGATTTATGATCAAACCATTTTGAAAATTAAATTACCAAGCTTTAATCCAAAATCACCTTGACAAAGATGAAGTAAACTAAACTAAGAATAAAATTGATGAGTTCTAGAACAGTAACAAGTTAAGGAATTAGACATAAAGTATTAACTATAGATCAAGGTACAATGAGAAAGGAGAACTAAGGAAAAGATAAACAAATGACTAAAAATGAAAATGAAGCTTAAACAAAACATTATTCCACTCAAAACAAGGTTCTAACTACATGTGCAAATGTTGGTTAACTACAAGAAAGAAGACAATTCAAAAACATAAGAAATTGAACCTTAAACAATCATAAAAACAAAACAGAAAATATTAAAGTCCATATGACAATCCAGATGACAGTCTGAATGACAGTTTGGATGACAAAAAACGATATAAACTAAGAGAATAAGCAAACAAAATGATTTAACGCCAGCTCGTTTATGCATATGAACCTGCAGTGCAAGGAAAGCGGTAAATATACTGTTTAGAGATGAAATAACAAGAAGCAACTACACTCATTCGTATCTAAGGAAATAAACTATTTTGATTGCATAATAGAACAAGGCTGAAATGTAAGTGAAACTAATCTAAAGCTACAAGAAAATAATCAAAAGTAATTCTAACTATAGACTGAACTTGAAATATTAACTAGTTAACTTTATCTAATTACAAATGAAAAGAATGAAAGAAATCTAAGAGAAACTATGCATGGCCAGTCGTTCTATATTATGAAAATGTAAGTTGTATTAACAACAACAAGGAATAAATTATAGGAAATAAAACAACATCTACAGGAAACCAAGTTGAATACTGAAAACGAAAACGACTTATCTGCAGAAAATAAATAACGAAATATACACAATGAAAAACCTCTGGTTGTTCAGGGGCCCTTCTCAGCAATCAGGGATTTGAAGCTAACTCAGATCATTCACCAACAGAACATTAATAGCTAAAAATCAAAAGCTTTCTATTAACTGAATCAAAAGTTACACAACATTCTCTAACTCAGCGCATCTATGCATAAAAATTACTATTGCGTTTCTCCACCAGAGGAGTCTTTATATAGTTTTTACAATAAGAGAGAAGGTCGACCCTTTCAATGGTCGACCTCTCTAAAAATAGAGGGTCTTAATAGCTACAGGAACGGTTCAGCACAGCACACAGGCCGTTTGCCTGATCCCACGGGTGTTAGTTTTCCTTGACGCGAGCAGTTGGTGCATTGATTCTCTTTGACATGGACAGAGGATTCATTGTCAATCTAGGTAGATAGGAATGCAGATATTCTAGAATGAAGGCTCATGAACCATGAGGAACATGTTGCCAACATAACCCATGTCACAGTTTCTGTCTTTATTACTCCAAAATATTCCAACCAATGAATCCAATGGTGTAAGCAGAGGGCTGAACGATGGTCCAAATGTGCCTAGGAGTCTCATTAGAGGAAATTTCAACTCAAAATGGACCTCCTAAGAAAAATAATAAAATAATAGTTAAAATAATAAAATAATATTTATTAATTTTGGAGGAAGAAAAGAAAAAAACTACTTTTTTTGTTCGTATTTTCGACATATCTCCCTGTGATTTTACTCAAATTTCAATCGAGAGAACTCCTGCATGCGAAATTAAATTCCGCATCCAATGAGTACCCACTCAGCATACTTTTAACGGACCCCGCTACCCAAAAAACAAGAAATACCTGAAAAAAATGTGACGATGACATCATCATCACGATTTTCAGGTATTTCTTGTTTTTGGGGTAGCAAGGTCTGTCAAAAGTATGCTGACTGGGTACTCTTTGGATCTGGAATTTAATTTCGCATCCAATGAGCTCTCCTGATCGAAATTTAAGTAAAAAAACAGGGAGATATGTCGAAAATACGAACAAAAAAAGTAGTTTTTTTTATGATACATATCCCCAAATTTATATTAAAAAATTGTTTAAGACCTATACAGTATTTCAAATTTAAAGCAATTTCATTGGCTAACACATGATGACATGAAATTTGAATTAGTGTTAAAAGGTCCATTTTGAGTTGAAATTTCCTCTAATGTCAGCATGAACGCGCGTCCGAATGAGAGTCTGTCTAAAAACCATAGCCTGTAGAACAAAAAATATATGCCAAGCATGTCGAGAAATGTAAGATAATTGTCCATTAACCATAAAATGATGAGGTTTAATCAAGATTCTTGTGACATTGAAAATGTATTCATACCTGAGTTCAAATGGTGGTCTGAATGGAAAGAAGTATGACTTATCATATCAAAAATGGTAAAAATAATGTCAACAGAGCATGTTTAATGATCAGAAAACGATGACAAAAATGGAGATCAACATTCCCCCAAACTGGAGATATGACAGGTCCCACTGAGAAAAACAGAGAGGAATTTAGGAAGAAGGTTGAGTTGTGGTAGGAGCTGCCTTCGACTTGGAAGAGGAAGTAGGTTTAGCCCTAAACCTCTTGAAATGGTCCTTCAAGGCATCATGCCTCAACCGAAGAGAAATGTTGGAAGTTGTTTTAGCGTTGTTCAAATATTCAACACTCTTCACTTGTAAGCGTAATTCTTTGTTCTCTTCACGAAGCTCAAAGATTAATTCAACATACTTCTCATTTTGGATTTTTAACTGTGTTATGTCTTGAGTCAATCTACTCACACTCTAATGGAGTGGAGTAGATGGTTCTGCAAAAGACTCAGGATCTTTTTGAGGGCTCTATCCCTTTAGACATGGTTCAGGATAAGAAAATGTAACGTATTCCTCAGGAGCCTTATCTTCCATGTGTGCAGGAGCAAGTTCAAAAGTAGGATCTTCAAGCAAATGGGCAGAGACATTGGCTAACACATGAAGGGGTGTTTCAAGGACAAGGTTGTCTTTCTGGTCATCACAGCTGTCTGAGTGCATTAGCTAACTAATAGACTGATCGATAAATTGGACGACAATCTAGTCGACAAACTGATCACGATTATCCTTTCTTGACTTAGTGGGTATCGATGAAAAGAATGGGGGTTTTGTGGTCATGTCCTCATGGACAAGCTCAGGGGAGGAGGATGAACAGACAAGGTGTATTTTTCCTGAGGTACCCTCATCAAACCACACAGACTTAGAGTTTATTTTTTCTTGGGCTGGGGTTTGAGTAGGCTCATTAGCACGAGTTTGGAATTGGTGACGCTTTTGAGAGGTAGGGGATTTAGCAAGGGGCCTCTTGACCAAATGGGGGTTCAATACTTCAAACCCAAAGCTATCCTAGTTTTTCCCCTTTTCCTTCAATTGATGACTGATAAGGATTTTAATGAGATAGTGGTGATATAGGCTACCAGAGGGGTTAACTATCTTTTTCCTAACCTGGCTCGATATTTTTCTAGGATCTTTAGAAAATAAAATGGGAAATTTAGGACATGGTTATTAACTAAATGTGCCAATAATATAAGGTGATAGGATTTGAAAATGGTGTACTTACCTTCACAAGTGATCAACTGGATGATGACAGTCAAGGGCTTGAGCTATTCTGGCTTAATCCACTCCTTGTGGAACACTTTTGTGCTTGCAATGTGTTGGTATTCATCCCTGAGAGTGAATTCATGAGTTATCCGTGGGAGAAATAGGTGCTTGTGCCAATGGACACCTTCCCTGAGCAGTTTTGTGGCCAATGCAATAGACTCCTCAGTCACAAGAAAGATAAGAGGGCCAACCTTATCCATTTTGCCATCGAATACTTTAGTGAATAGCAGTGAGATCTCGTCATTGTGGCCATTGAGAAGATGGAGGAACGGACCCCAACCTGCTTGAAGAAACACTTCACAGCATCATTTTAATTCAGGGATACGAAGAAAATCCTTGTAGCTGCCACGCTCATAGCATATCATCATTATTAAGAAGAGGTCGAGGGATGCAAATGGGTACATGGGATGCAAGAGATCGCAAGAGACGCGACTTGATAGACTTAGGAAATATGAGGGAAAGAAGAATGAAGAAAAATTCATGCAAGAGTTGGCTTAAAATGCGATCCTTTTGAACGGTTGAATGATCGTGAGCAGAGATTTAGCACGTTCGAACGATCACGCTATCATGCAAAGATCTTGAATCGTGTGCCATCATAAAAATGCATGTGTTAGTGAATTTGTATGGTTATGATATATTCAACCATGTCCAAAGTAAACTTTGGACATGTTGAATGTAATTTTCATCATGATATTATAAGCATAGGTGACATAAAAGATCATGATGACTTATAATTTGTATAATGATAGATCACATGCATATAAATTAATGAAGAGTTAAAACCATATGATATCCAAACAATGAGTCTGAAAATCATAATAATGCATGGTTAATTGATTTATTTGATGAAGTTGATATGAGCAAAGGAATGAGATCGAGTGCAAAGATGACATTTGATTGATCCCTGGTATGGTGAGTCAAATGGATTTTTTTCAGTAGAATTCAAAATTAGATACCTTAGCATACTAAATCATGCTATTATACGCTATGATTTCATTCGGATCACCATTCGGATTGTCGTTCATTTGCCTCATTTGTCACTTTATTCGGATCGTCATTCAACCCTTTTGTACAAAATTTGCTTTGCTGGATCTGACTGGTGCTAATCATGCAAAGAATTTTTCTGGGGCTGTTAGCACACAAAAATATGATGTAAGCCTGCTTTTTTGAAAGTTTAATCATGCTCTTCTTTATTTATCATGGATTGGGACAATCTTCTGCTACTTGCATTATCCTAAAAGCACCTATCATTTTGTTAGAGATAAATGAATCTTTTTATAAATAATCAGAAAGTAAAGATAGTTCTGAACTTCCCCCAAACCAAAAATATGGCATGTTCTCAAGCCATCAAACAAAACTAATTAATATTCAAATGTTTTCAATTAATAGTTTATCCAGTAGCTCTAAAATGTTGTTATTATTTTCGTAAGAAAAAGAAATACTAACTAATAAATGGAGATGATTCAAATATGTACAGTCATAAAAAATAATAGTGCTTAGGAAGACCACATGAATAATGATAGTACAACTAATGCGAAAATTTCCATAGGAAAACCAATCATCCATGACTCATTTTAAGGATCTCTTGTCATCCAAAGAATATAGATAAAGTTCACCCTGGATTTCGTGAGATTCCTATAGTTATGGGTCCCATTTCTAGGATAATCATATCCTAGGTATTGTTTGGATTAGATGACAGGGTCTAAGTCCAACTTACAACCATTCTCTAATGATAGTATAAATAATTGGCCTAAGCATGTATTTGTATACTTAAGTTTTTATTTTATTTTTTAAGATGAGCCATGTGCATAGTGATGCATTAACCATATATATTTTACCTGATATTTCCCCGCTTCTAGCAGGCCTGTTCAGTACCCAACGGGTTTATCTTGGTACCATGCAAGCATAGCCCCACTTCCAATGAGCCTATTCAGTACCCTGATGGGTTTACTTACATTTACCGAGCTTCCTTGTTTAATATTTTACTTAGAATGGACCCGCTTCCAGCGAGCCTGTTCAGTACCCCCGACGGGTTTACTTTGTATAATTATTTTAGTATGTGGAATCCGGTAGGTACTAGAGCATGTTATGCCTACTAAACACATAATTCAAAATTTTATATCAAACCTTATGAGTAACGTTATTTATAATGGCCTTAATTATAGATCATGGAAAAAGAGAATAACCAAAAGTTGTCCCTAGACCTCTCAGTTTATCTTCTTCATAAAAGAATAATAATGTTCCCCACCAGTAGAAATATCCCTTACTCTTGGGATACCTTTTAATAAAAATTGCTTAAGAGACAAGTATTGATAATGAGTCTCGGATGAACTAGTAATCCATAGGTGTTGAATAGATCTTTCAAAATCATGATGATTAAAGTAGGTCTTGAGCAATTGTTCTAATGATAGACCGGGAATGTGCATATATGAATCAAATACAATCATACAAAAGATGAAACTAACAAAAAGAATCATAGAAGAGAATAAAAATCAAGAATTTTCATTTTGCAAAATAATCAAGGGAGAATAAATCACAAGAAATACTTCCCTTTTTAATTGATGAACCTATATGAGCTAACCAAAATTCCTGTGTAAATATAAACCAATTGTCAGAAATGATTCTCATTTATTCAAAGAAACAGAAATATATGTACATAATATCCTATTCTACTTAGGGAGAAAGAAAACAATTATATTCAAGTTTATGAATTCTTCCAATGTAACCAAGTGTGAAGCAAGATTAAAAATATACCTTTATCTACATATGATAAAATTATTGCAGTGATTACCTAGATATGAAGAATCAACCGACTTACTTGTTTTTGCAACAGAAGGTGTTGAAGGAGGGAATGGTGTTGTGGTCTGGTTACCTCTTGGAACCAGCTTTCAATGTAGTCCTGGTACTCACCTTCCTTCACTATTTCCTGCAGATCCCCTTCTCCTAGATGATTAATTTCTTGAGCACAATATGGATTTGTCAGCTTTCATGTAGAGAACTCTTTAATTTCTGGCCACTCTCCTTCAAATATAATCCCCAAGTTGTCAATTTCCTCTACAATTTGGCACAAAATATATTTTTTCTGGCTCCTGGGACTTTGGTTTGTTTGTCATTTTAGGAGAGGTTGATAAGATCTCAACTGCTATCAATATATTCTCTTCTTGACGAGTAGAGATCGAGATCCCAACTGTTGCTAGGATTTGAGAAAGTTATCTCATACTAGTAGTCACCTTCGAATCCATGTTATTGGTTGGTAGGTTTTTCCTCACAAATGGGTTAGTCCCTGGGGTTCTTACAATAGGCAAAAAAATTTATGTGTTTTTAAAAGACTAAAACAAATTTGCAAATTAAGCACACCACACTTTTATGAAATAAAACACCTACATGAAATTAAATTGCAAAAAGTAAACACACCCAAACTTGCTGAAATAATAACACATTTGCATAAGAGTAAATTGCAGGAAAGTAAACTACCTAAATTTGCAAGGCACACATACATCAAATTAAACTATAGAAAAGTAAACTATCTACGCTTGCGGAAAGAAAAATACACCTAACTATGGGAGAGTAAACTATCTACGTTTGTAGAACGAAAAGTACACTTAAGGGAAATAAATCAAACTTTGCGTGAAGTAAACACACTTGTGTGAAAAAGGGAACAACAAGGCTTTGGGGAACCCCACTATAGTGGATGCGCAGGTTCTTACCTCTTGTCTTACTGTTTTCACCTCCCCCTTGTTGTGTATTGTAAAGGCAGCCTATCTACCTCTATCTGCCTACACTCCAATCCCTTTAGCACCTCCCTGGCAACGACGCCAAAATTTTGGGTAAAATATGCACTATCTAATTCAACACTTCAATTGTCAACCAGGGAAGGTAGCTTATGAGATGCAAACACTATATGTGCAAAATTGAAGGCTTGAACTAAGCTAATATGAATCTGGTAATCTACCTAAAATGGAGTAAGGGTTTTGAGTTATCAAACAAATCAGAGTAGTATCAAGCTATACTACTTTACCTTATAAACAAGAATGGAAATTACGAAAGAAAATACTACTCTAAAAAGCAAGACTTAATTGAAAATAAGATGCTCATGAAAAATGGAAATTACTTAACAATTATCGAAAATGGAAAAGCCTTTTCAAACTTAAACCATGAAACAAATTCAGAAATCTAACTGCAATACAATATGAAGTGTTAACCCAAAAAATTACCCGATTAGCTCTACATGACCTACACCACAAAGAAATCCATGTTATTTCCCTCATTTGACCCCCACACCCTTGCAAAGGCTCAAAAAACACAAAAAGGGCTTAAAAACCCCTAAAAAGAGCCAAAATAGCTCTCATAGGGGCTAAAACCTCCAAAAAGGGGGCTAAAACCCCTCAAAGGAGCTTAAAATGCCCAAAGGAGCTAAGAAATGGGTGAAAGGGGCTAAATCCTTGACCAAGGGCTTAAAACCCTAAAACCCAAGAAAAAAAGCTATAAATACAAGGGTGGGGGTCACTCTCAAAACATTCCTCATTTTCCTACCGTTACTTTGCCCATGTGAGTGCCTTGAGACCCATATCTCTCAAGCCATTCACCCCTCTCCTCCATTTGCTCACTTGCTCCATTAGCCAAATCCCATCCCATAGAGAGGTAGCTTCCAGCTAGGGCATGGTGGCCCATTTCATCAAAACCAGAAGGTATAATGTGTGTCTCTTCTTATTAGCTTAGTTTTCTGCTAACATTTCCATTGCAGGTTCTCCATTGATTGCTTGTTATTATATTTTCATTTCTGTAACAGATTTATTGCAGGGTTTTGTATGGTTCCCTAACTTTTTCCTGTAGGTTTCTCTTCCATCCACAGAGACCCAATCCTTTCGTCCTATAGACAGAAGGTAGCCATTTCTTCTCGTAGCTAGGGTGAAATCCCTACTACATGAAGTACAACTAATATTTGAAACAACGAACTATGCTATCATGAAAAAGATAATTGACTTAGCTACTACACGAATGTATCAAATGATTCCTTGACTTAGCTTCCTCTTCCTTTTCTAATTCCACTCTCCTTGAGGATTTTGAGGGAATGTATCAAATGCGATAGGAATTGGGGTAAATGTATCGAAATGAATTTCAAATGTGATAGATAAATAAAATGGAAGTAGATCTAATTTAACGTCTACAAAGAGGTGCAAACTGAAAAGTGACCAATCCTAAGTGATTTCAAACATTGCAACTATTATTCATCGATATGCAAATGATTTGGAAATAAGTTCGATCTAGAAGCAAGTAGAAAACTTAAGAAGGTTATTCTATTTCTGAATCAAATCCTATCCATGAACATATTTATTAATTATGTAAATGAGAAGAGCAAATCCTATGCTTGAACTAAGATTTATGATCAAACCATTTTGAAAATGAAATTACCAAGCTTTAATCCAAAATCAACCTTAACAAAGATGGAGTAAACTAAACTAAGAATGAAATTGACGAGTTCTAGAACAATAACAAGTTAAGGAATCAGACATAAAGTATTAACTACAGATCAATGTACAATGAGAAAGGAAAACTAAGGCAAAGATAAAGAAATGACTAAAAATGAACATGAAGCTTAAACAAAACATTATGCAGCTCAAAACAAGGTTCTAACTACATGTGCAAATGCTGGTTAACTACAAGAAATAAGACAATTCAAAAACCTGATAAATTGAACCTTAAACAATCATAAAAACAAAACAAAAAATATTAAAGTCTGTATGACTATCCGGATGATATTCTGAAAGACAGTCCGAATGACAGCGCGGATGACAGAAAATGATATAAACTAAGAGAATAAGCAAACTAAATGATCTAACGCCAGTTGGTTTATGCATATGAACCTGCAGTGCAAGGAAAGCAGTAAATAGATTGTTTAGAGCTGAAATAAAAGGAAGCAGCTACACTCATTTGTATCTAAGGAAATAAACTATTTTTATTGCATAATATAACAAGGTTGAAACGTAAGTGAAACTAATCTAAAGTTACAGGAAAATAATCAAAACTAATTCTAACTACAGACTAAACTTGAAATATTAACTAGTTAACTTTATCTAATTACAAATGAAAAGACTGAAACCAAACTATGAGAAACTATGCATGATCGGTCATTCTATATTCTGAAAATGTGAATTGTATTAACAGCAACAAGGAATAAATTACAGGAAATAAAACAACATCTACAGGAAACCAAGTTGAATACTGAAAATGAAAACGACTTATCTGCAGAATAGAAATAACGAAATATACACAATGAAAAAACTCTGGTTGGTGAGGGCCCTTCTCAACAATCAGGGATTTGAAGCTAACTCATATCATTCACCAACATAACATTAATAGCTAAAAATTAGAAGCTTTCTATTAATTAAATCAAAAGTTAGACAACGTTCTCTAACTCTGCGCATCTATGCATAAAAATTATAGCCGTGTTTCTCCACCAAAGGCGTCTTTATATAGTTTTTACAATAAGAGAGAAGGTCGAACCTTTCAGTGGTCGACCTCTCTAAAAATAGAGGGTCTTAATAGTTATAGGAATGGTTCAGCATAGCACAGAGGTCATCTTCCTGATCCCACCAACGTTGGTTTTCCTTGACGCGAGCAGTTGGTGCGTTGATTCTCTTTGACGTGGGAAGAGGTTGCATTGTCAAACTAGGTGGACAGGAATGTGGATATTCTAGAATGAAGGCTCACAAACCGTGAGGAACACGTCAGAAACAAAACCCATGTCACAGTTTCTGTCTTTATTACTCCAGAATATTCCAACCAACAAATCCATGGTGCGAGCGGGGGATTGAACGATGGTCCAAATGCGACTGGGCATCTTCAGCATGAACGCGCGTTCGAATGAGAGTTTGTTTGAAAACCATATCCTGTAGAACAAAAAATATATGCCAATCATGTCGAGAAATGTGAGATAATTGTCAATAAACCATAAAATAATGAGGTTTAATCAAGATTCATGTGGCATTGAAAATGTATTCATACCTAAGTTCAAATGGTGGTTTGAATGGCAAGAAGTATGACTTATCATATCAAAATGGTAAAAATAATTCCAACAGAGCACATTTAATGATCAGAAAACGATGACAAAAATGGACGTCAACATAGCCTGCATTTTTTTTAACGATTTTTAGGGACATTACAAGTGGTATCAAAGCCCAGATTCAAACAGTAGGAGACCTAATGGGCGTTACCAAACATTCGTTGCAGAAATAAATTATATTTGAAATTTTTCTAATTAATAAGAAAATTATTTGTTATTAAAATTTTTACATTGCAGGATTCAAAGAAGAGTTCAGATCATGAACATGGAAGAAGACAACAGTCGGCAAGGAAAACTGAATACCCCCACACGGGAAGAACAACTAGTGGTTGAATTAAATTATGATATATTGGAAACCATACAAAGTCTGCAAGGAGACTTACAAAGTTTCAAAGATGATAATATGAATGAAAGAAAAGAGCAGAAAGCAATCAACGAAGCTTTACTGCGGAAGACGACAAGAGGAATCCCGCCTGGAAATCCTACTCATTCAACCAACAAATACAAGAAAGATATTTATCATAAACAGGCCAGCAGCCCAGTGATAATTAAATTTCTCCTTGTAGAAAGAAACAAAGAAATAATGACAACCTCCAAGAAGAATTTAGAAAGATAAGAGCCCCAACCTACGAAGGAGAGATGAACACCAGGGAGAAAGATGAGGAATGGCTTCTAGGTATGAGCAAATACTTTCGAGTACACAACTACTCTAGTGAAATGAAAGCTCGTATAGCTAGCTATAATTTAAATGGAAAAGCATCTAGATGGTGGAGAGACCTAAAGAATATCAAAAAGGATGAGGTAAAATAAATCTGATCGAGTAACTTTCGCAGAATATTTCAGGAGAAATACATGTCTGAAAGATTCTTCGACGGGAAGGTAAAATAATTTCACGAGTTAAGTTTGGTTTCCATGACGATGGATGCTTTAAGTAACACATTTTTGGATCTTTAACATTATGTGTCATACATAAAGGACGAAAATATAAAAATACAACAATTTTTAGGATGTTTCCCTCCCAATTTTCGAGAGAGAATTGAATTTGACATGCCTAAAACTCGGGACACTACTCTATGCAAAGCTAGGCTTTGCTACAAGCATGGACAGCTGAGGAAGGAAAACATCAACAAAAGTCAAGATAGGTCTAGGACCTTCTTGGAAAACCACAAACCGGGTTTCAACCCACCACGGTTACAGAAAACAGAACAAAATTTTTCCATCCAATAAGAACTTCAATAGGACAGGTACACAGCCAAATGTACCAACACCAAATGATAACAGACCCGCAGCAAATGGAGGATCCAATGTTGCCCCATTGCAAAACAAATACTGGAAATGCAAAGGGCCCCATTATGCCCGAGATTGTAAAAAAAAGACTAATGTAATCTTGCACAATCTACAATAGGAACCAACGATAGAGGACATAGCTGGCAAACTGAGGATTTATGCAGCCTTGTATGGCCGACAAGAATACCATCAGGCTACTATGGTCGAAATAGAAGGTAAGGTTTCAAACACTTATATTTCAATATTGATTGACGCCGGTGCTTGTTGAAGCTATGTATCACCTAACGTTGTTGAGTTATGTAAACTAGACAAAGTTAAACATGAGAAACCCTGGCTGGTGCATATAGCCATGGGTACGAAGCGAAAGGTTTATGAAATACTTAGATATTGTGAAGTAAAATTGAATAGTTTCCATGCTAGGATAAATTTGAACATTTTACCCTTAGGATCGTATGATGTACTTATCAGCATGGATTGGTTGGAATAACACCATGTAATGCTTGATTGTCTACACAAGTCAATCTTGTGCACATATAGCCAAGGGAATCAGGTAAATATTCAAGGCATATCTAAGAAGATTTCCATTAGGAAAATATCTTCATTACAAGCAAAGAGGTGCATTAGGAAAGGCTGCAAATTGTTTGTAGTGAACATCCAGGATGTAGAAGCTAAGAGAGAGCAGCACATCGAGGAATTTCCAGTTCTAGTAGACATTACAGATGTATTTCCTCAGGAAATACCAAGATTACCACCAAAGCAAGACTCAGTTCCAGCTTTAAAATCCCCATACCACATGAGCGCACCAGAGTTGCTGGAGCTCAAGTTGCAATTGCAGGAGTTGATTGAGAAGGGTTATATCCGACCTAGTATGTCCCCTTGGGGAGAACTTATAATTTTTAGAAAAAATAAGGACGGTACGATGCATATGTACATCGATTACCACCAACTTAACAATATGACCATCAAGAACCATTACCCACTCCCTAGGACTGATGACTTGTTTGGTCAAGTTAGAGGATCCAATATCTTTTCAAAGATCGACCTGCGGTCCGGATACCATAAGGTACGAATCCACGATGAGGATATTCATAAAACTGACTTTATTGGTAGGGATTTTGGCAAGTGAGTTACCCAGCGTCGCGGCAGCTGCATAAGCTCATGCGACACCACGCAAGGCTAGATCAACATGATGGGAAGAAAAATAATTGTTTTGAATATTTAATATATTATTTGACCAAGTTTTGTCGTGATAGGTCATTAGCGGTTAGAAGTTAGTTAGAAGTGGACCTTCAATGTAAAGGCGCAAGCCTATATATAGAGCTTGTTTTACGGTTGTAATAGACATTAGAGATTGTAGTATGGAGATAGCGATAGACAGGAGAGAGTCATCTATTTTATCTGTGATCTGTTTGTGTTTTTGGATGTAATTGATCTCCTGCTGTGGAGAAGAGTTATCTATTTTGGATCTATTGTGCGAATGCATATGACATGACGGTTGTTGCACAAATCTTGTCTTTGTCTTAATGTTTTCTTTGTTGCAACATCAATGAAGTGTGTAAAATCTGTTAGGATGATGCTGCGATCTATTCTATTGTATTTTGGCTATGATTTATTGATGATGATGTGATCTATTCCATTTATGTTATGATGTTGCTGCGATCTATTCCATTTCTTTTACAATTCTGATAAATGATGGTTAAAGTTGTTTTATACTATTGAGCTAATACTGCTGCAACAAATAAATGATGCAATTTGTTAGATCTGTGGAGATGAATATAGATTGTGATCACTATCTTAGTTCTATAATCTGGGGTTTATGCGGATTGACCCGTCAGATGCCATATATTCCCTTCTCACTACCAGAAACTTGGTTCCGACAACTCTCCCTTGAACATCTTGGGTGATACCTCGTCCACTCTGTGGATGTTGCTGGGTAGGGTAAATCCTATCTGGGCCGATGCTCAGGGAGATCACGCTGGTTGGGTGTCAACAGAGTGAGAACCCTTGTCGATGAGGCTTTGTTGGTGGGTTTTCTCCAACAGCCTTTCGTACGCAATACATCCACTACGAGTTTGTAGTAATTCCATTCAGGTTAACCAATGCACCCACGAATTTTATGTGTATGATAAACAATATCTTCAGTAAATACCTAGATAAATTTCTATTAGTATTTATAGATGACATCCTAGTTTACTCTAAGAGTAAAGAGGAACACAAGGATCATCTCTGCATAGTACTACAAGTTCTATGGGAACACCATCTTTACGCTAAGTTTAGTAAATGTGATTTTTACAAACCATAGATAAAGTACCTTAGTCACATCATCTCTGAGAAGGGGATAATCGTTGACCCAGAAAATATTAAATCCGTAGAGGATTGGCCTACCCCTACTAGTGTCATAGACATTAGGTCATTTTTTGGATTAACCGGTTACTACCAAAAGTTTATTAAGAACTTTTCAAGGATTGTTTGTCCCATGACCGCTTTGCAAAAGAAGGCTAACAAGTTCTTATGGACGACCAAGTGTGCGGAAAGTTTTCAGAAGCTTAAACAACTTTTGATGACTGCGTCGATACTATGAATTGCGGATCTCGGTGGGGATTTCATTGTTTGCACGGATGCAAGCAAGGAAGGGCTCGGAGGATTCCTCTTGCAGAACGATTGTGCGATCTGTTACGAGTTGCGAAAGTTAAAAGAACACGAAAAAAACTATCCCACCCATGATATTGAGTTAGCATCCATTCCCCACGTCTTGAAGATGTGGAGGCGCTACCTCATGGGGAAGAAATTTCTTCTAAATACAGATAATATGAGTATGAAGTATTTATTTGATCAACCAAATCTGAATTTCATGCAGACCAGATGGCTGGATTTCCTTAGCGAGTACCATTTCGAGTTAAAGCATATAAAGGGAAAGGAGAATAAAATTGATGATGCTTTAGGTCGACAAGCTCATATGTTATATGAGGTGACTTTAAGTCAAACCGATTTGGATTTGCATGAGAGGATCATAATGGCCAACGAATTTGACCATTTCTATGTTGAAATCCTCAAGAAGGTCCAAGAGGACAGGTTGTTTCAACAAAAAAAAGAGTATAAGGTAGACGAAACTAGATTGTTGTGGTCCAATGAAAGATTGTATGTCCAGGAAGGAGGGGACATCAGGTCTAGCATCCTCACGAAATTTCATCAGCAACCCTACTTGGGGTATCAGGGATATCAAAAGATGATATCCACGGTAAAGAAACACTTTTTGTTTCATAATATAAAAGCCGACATAGCCTTGTTTATTGCAAAATGTTAAGAATGTCAGCTAGTCAAAGTTGAGCACCAGCATCCTTCAAGATTATTGCAGCCATTACCCATTCCAGAATGGAAGTGGGAGGTCATTAGTATGGATTTTATTGCAGGTCTACCAAAGAGAAAGAAGCAAAATGATTCTTTCTTTGTAGTGGTTGACAAGTTATCGAAATCATCACACTTCATCCCAGTAAAGTCAACCTACAAGGCAATTCACATTGCCGACATTTTCTTAAAATAGATATTCAGATTGCATGGGATACCCGAGGAAATCATCTTGGATCGAGACACGAAATTTACTGTTAAATTATGGATATCCTTATTCTCCATATTAGAGATGCAGTTAAACTTTAGTACTGCATATCATCTGCACACAGACATGTAGATAGAATGGGTAAACCCGATTTTAGAAGACATGCTTAGGATGTATGTCATGAACAACCCCACCAAGTGGGAGGATTATTTGCATCTCACAGAATTTGTTTGTAACAACGGATACCAAACCTCCACCCAGATGAGTCCCTTCGAGGTACTCTATGGTCAGAAGTGTAGAACATTGGTTACTTGGGATATTCCGGTGGACCGACTCATGTTAGGGCCTGATTTACTAAAAGAATTGGAACAATTGGTCACCAAGGTCCAACAAAACCTTAAAGAAGTGCAATACCACCATAAGAGTTACACGGATAAGAAAATAAAAGATAAATATTATCATATCAACAACCATGTTTACTTAAAATTAAAACAAAGAGAAGCTCATTGACCCTGGGGAGGTGCAGAACGTTTGCACCAAGATTTTGTGGACCCTTTGAGATACTGGCCAAGAGACAGTCAGTGTCCTATGAATTAGCTTTACCTGCTCATATAAAGGTTCATAATGTTTTCATGCATCCTTGTTGAAGAAATATATATACGATACTAAACATGTTATTGATTGGTCCTTGTTACAGGTGGAACCTGAAGGGGAGTGTGCACCCGAACCCCTTCATATACTAGACAAGATAGAGGCGCAGCTCAGGAAGCACACCATTGTTCAGTTGAAAGTGCAATGGAATCACTTTGAAGCCGATGATGAGGCTACTTGGGAGAATTAAGCCACCATGAGAGAGGCTTATCCCGCCTTATTTCATGATTTCATTCCTAGTCCCTAGAACACGAGGGACGGTGTTGTTCTAAGCGGGGAGGGATGTAATATCCTGAATTTTGACCTAACACTTATTGGCATAAGTTCCATTGCATGTGATGTTTATTTGATGTTATATTTTGTATATTGGGCATAAGACCCCACTGCACATGAGTATGATGATTTGTTTGATATATTGGGCGTAAGGCAATACATATGTTTTTTATTTAGCATGTATGTGATTGAATATGTTGGGCGTGGACCTTGAAGCACATGATTGATGAGATGTTGTGTTGAACATGAGTTTTGAAGAACATGAATAATTTAATGTTTGCGTTGAGCGTGAGCTCTGGAAGAACATGAGTAATTTAATGTGTGTGTTGAGCACAAGCTATGGAAGCACATGATTGATTGGATGTTTGTGTTGAGCATGAGCTCTGAAGCACATGAGTATTTTATTTTTGTGTTCAGCGTCAGCTCTGGAGCATGTTAGTTATGAAATTTTTGTGTTGAGCATGAAGCTTGAAGGCACATGAAAATATAAGAATTGGAAGTGTTGGGAATAAGCCCTAGAACATTCCAAATTGATGTTGAGAATAAGCTCTGAAACATCAGATCCTTGGCCATTATAGCCCTAGGTGTTTTATACAAGTACATCCTATTATTAGTGTTGAGCTAGAAGCTATGGAATTGCACTAAGTGTAACTCCCTGATTTTAGCGTTGAGTTACTGAAAATAATGCTAGGAGTTACTCAAAATTAATTGTGTTGAGTGAAAATGACTCTAATAAAACATTGATCTCATCTTACTTATTTTTAAGCTGATTAAATGAAATTTTTAATTTCTGTGTCTCATCAAGTACTGAAGAACTACCATGATATACAAGGTAATCCAACATTCAAGGAGGTTTAGAACTGCCTAACCTAGTTGACCTAACCTTACCTGAAGGCCTTAACAAAAGAAATGATTTTTAAGATAATGAAAGTACCATGTGATTAGGATCATGCTATATATATATATATATATATATATATATATATATATATAGTTTAATATTATGNTAAATAATAATTAAAGGATCCGTGTTTTATTATTTATTAAAATAATTAATTAAATATCTTAGTACCTAAAAAAAGTCAAAATAGGAACTAGTCAAATAGTTCCGAAGTTAATATAAATAAATATTAAATACACATAAATTAAATCAAAGATTGTTTGAAGAAAACAAATGATTCTTGATCTAACTGGAATTTAACTGTCCCTTTTCCAAAATATTGTCTATAAAGACCCAAGCCAAAGAAAGGATTGGGGATCTCATTTTTTCTATGCTATTTGGTCATTATTCTCCTAAGAGTTATTGGAGAGCATTTTTCCAAAAAGGAAAAGAAATCTGGTAGACAACATGTTATCCCAGATAGGTGAAGCCTTACCTTTAGGATCTCTAGACTACTTGCATGTTGGAACCAACTCGGGGGGATCCAGATTGAAACTAGGAACGGTTCTGGGTCATGGTTGGGTGGAACATGGTAGTTCCCAAGTTATTCACTTGACAGATATGAGGTCAGAATTGTCTATGTTCTTGTTAATTATGTGTGCTTGAGTGTGCAGGGTTCTAGCCATTAGAATAGCTGCAAATTGTAGGTATGAGGTTTTTACCTTCCTTAGAGTTCATACAGATTTTTATTAAATTAGGGTTTATAATCTTGAATGAAAATCTGTGTATTATATACTTGCTCAGTTAGGTTTTCGTTTTGTTTACAGAACCTCAAAGCATGAACTGTTTGCATCTAAACCCTAGGAAAATATAGTTTATATTCTTTCAGTATTATTATTTTTATGGTCGTTCATGCATATCTTAAATTAAGTCTTCTCTGTATTTGTTTAATTATCTAACATAGTTCATCTTAGACTTAAACTCTATATTATTTGAGATAACTATCTTTTTGTATATTGTTCAAACTTAGATGAAACGTTAACCAATTTTTTCATAAAGATAGACAAAATAAACCTTATTATCATTTAAAACTAAAATTGTATATTAAACTTTACATCTAAAACATTCAAATAAACTATTTATAAAAATTGTGAACCTACAGATGAGAGATAAGATCTCTGAGCTCTAGAACTTTAAACTATGTTCAAAACATTTAAAATAATTAATAAAATATCAACTAAAAGAAATAAATTGAACCATAGTTCAAATCTCTCACACCATTAGAATCCAACTCTAAACATATATTCCCAATGCTGGAAGATTTCATATTTCCAGCGCATATGCTCTCATTTCCACTTTAAAATCAAACATAAACAACATATCATAAACACTATTCAAATATTTTAAAATAAACATTAAATCCATTCTAAAATAAATACAACGCTGATAATTTTTATCAAAACCCAACCCAACCATCGAATCCTATCCAGGATTGGCTACGGGATAAATCCACATATTACATTACAAAAACTTTTAACAAAGCCCACCCATTGAAACCTGGGAAGGTTTGGCTGTACGATAAAGTACATACAAAATTTATTAAATAACTAAACAGAGAAGCAAAGTCACCATTGATATAAATGAAATTATTAACAACAATGTCATTCTGTTTATAATTAAACTCAATGCACCCAAGATCGAATCCTGTAAAACGCCCACCCAAACCACAAACATGTTTCATGAAAACAGCCCATGATCGAATCATGTAGGCACTAGTAATAAAAATGAAACAAAATGAAAAATGATGCAAAATATACAGTAAGGGTTTCGACTCTCAGGCTACCCAAAAGAACTTCACTATAAACCCACAGTTTAAACAAATTAGAGCTACACTCTTATAACCATTTACACAGTCAGATTATTAATAAATAAACCCATAACTACAAGTTGCGTATCCACCTAAGGGCCGAGCTTCCAAGCTCACGACCATAAGGTGAAAACCCCAACCACGATAGTTATACAATGATAAACATACAACGAATTTACCATGATGAACATACAATGCATAAAATTTATAAAATATACCTGGTCGTGCTATCCATGGTGCCATTGCAAGCAATGGAACTATAAAGCAAACAGATGCACCTTCATTTTAAAACGCAAAGTTTTCCATGAAATATAAATAGAACCCATTACAAAAACGTTGCAACACGACGAGTTTATACACAAAGACCGAACCATATCTGGATAGTCAAGTTTTTCCCCAAACCTTTTACATACTGCAAATACCATGGAAAAGACTAACACAGTCACATCCATTGGATGCCCAATCCAACTATCAAACCCAACCAAACGAAACTACACAGAGATACTTCTCCCAACCCAGAGTTTTAATCCATGACAAACTAAATACATTGTGGTAAGGGCCTTTCATTTTCGGGGCTTACCCCCAGTATGGATGCGCAAGAAACCTAGGAATCAACCTTAGAGCCACGCTCTGTACCTACAAAATCCCACACAAATGCCATGAGAAGTATGCAAGCCACAAATGAAATCAAACAAAACCATTACAGTATAAAAACCATGACATAGCTTACCTTACATAAGAGAGGGAAGGTTGTTGCATTGTGCAGCATAGCTCACGAGAGCTTAAGATCACCCAGACAAACCTACAAAGAACCAAATCAAATGTATTTCAACCCTAACCAACACTTGAGGCCAAAACCCATAGAGCTATAGTTATGCTCATGTCGAAAATCCATAGTGCACCACCCTCCCAACGTTAAAACCTTAAAACCCACATTTTCCATGTTAATACAAGGTTGTTGATGGCATATGGAATATGCCCATATGGAATATGCCATAAACCCTATAACTTATACCATAAATTTTACAAAACATATATATCAAGGTGGATAATATTTTAAACCTTAAAACATAATAATTTCTACCATTAAGTTATAACCATACATGAAAATCAATCCGGTGTAAATATAGGACTTAGGTACAGATAGGCCTAGGAATTTAGTCCTCCTTTCACCCAACTATGGACATGATAGTGTAGTATAGATGTAGTGTTGTAGGATGATTTTATTTTCCACAGTAATAGATAGAGTCACCGCCAAAATAACCTGCACAAGAGTAGGATCCTGCATTAGTTCGCAATGAGCTAAGTAATCTCCTTAAAGTAGTAGGAATCCTCACTTTTCGAGTGGACCCTCAAGCATAAACCTCGCCACTCCACCCCTTGAGATGCAAAGACAAGTCAGCCTTTTTAATAAATAAAACCATAAAGGAAAATTAAGACATATAAATAAAAAGTAAAATGTAACCTAACAAGCATCGAAAAATGTCCACATTTAGTAGATAGGCAGATTAACCAAACAAACCAGCACAAGTAATATAAAAATATCACATAAACACATCATCATCCAATAGGAAAGAAAGTAGAGGGAAAAACAACTTACGACACTTAGGTTCAGTACACAACCAAGTATTATTCCGTAGAAGTTTAAATAATGTCCTTGGATTGTAGTATCGTATTAGCCTACAATTGTTTTTGTTATTTTACAATTTTTAGGGACATTACACTTCTTTCCATCGTTGATAAAACAATAAATATTTCATTAACAACCACACTAAGGTCTATAATTGAAGACTCTCGAACATGATGTTGTAAACATGTGAAATAAGCATTAAGAAAAACAAGTTTTGCATAGACTTGAAAGTTAATAAACAACTATCATCAGAAGCTATACATTATCATGGAATTATTAGGTCGAGGATCATGGAAACCTGCCCTCTTTGTGGAAGAGGTCCATATGATAAAGACACAACCCTTGGAAACATTTTACTTTGGGTAGAAACAAATAAAAATGGTGGTGATCGGATTTCAATCGATGCCTAGTTATAGAGTGTTGTCATATTTAGATATGCACATGTGAATCAATGAAATAACATGTATTAAAATATTAATATTTTGAAATAGCTACCTCAGTGTGATTTGTCTCTCCACGAAGAGGGGATTCACTTGTGCCAAATCCTTTCCTCTCTATAGAGGCTCCTATCATTTGCAAGTTTAAAAAGTCACCAAGTGTTGATGTAGTTTGACAGGCATGCACCAATTAACTAACATGTATTAACAAAATAACATACATTTGAAATTGTTGCCTTTGTGTGAACAGTCTCTCCACCAAGGGGCGCTTGATTCATGCCAAAGTCTTGACCCTATACAAAGGCATCTACTATATGCAAATTCAAAAATTCTAAGTGCTAGCAATATATACATGTGTATAGTAAGGAAAACAAGTTTGAACATGATTACTTTAAAATCATATACTTACCTCACTCAAAAACATAGTAAGGTTGACATCTAGGATATCACTAGACTCAACGTTTTTCTCATGCTATTGAGAATACAGTGGATTCAAGTTTAAAAATTGTAAATAGTAAATCGTCTAGCATTAATGATCTAACATGTGTTAACAAATTGACATGCCGAAACAATTACCTCGATGTCAGTAGTTGTTACCGAAGATACGATAACACATATAACACCAAGACCACCTATAGATTCTGGTACAAGGGTCGTACCACCACTAGTTCCAACGCTTTTCCCCACTGTATTTTGATCTAGCATATGCAAGTTTAAAATTTGTAAAACTAGGAAATCTATGTATGTGTACAATCAGGAAAAAATAGATTGGACAAGATTATTATTAACCATATACTTACATGTCTAAACAATATAGAAAAATTAACATCTGATGGTGCATGACCATAGCAGACATGGCCACATGTTGTGAATATGTGAGTATCAATGGCATTCTCTAGATGTGTCAATCCACCGCCACTACTATATGGTCATGCACCACAGGAAGGTCATGGTTGTACACCAACAGGGAAAGATGGCCATGCCTAGTCCATATGATCAATGACAATGCTATGGTAGAAAACTTCCTAAGCTACACACAAGAAAGACTCTTGTGTTTGTGTTATCATATCATGTGAAGTGGGGACATTTGTCCTAGGAAGCTGCCTATGAGGTGGAGGTACTTGGTGATTGGCATATCGAATCCTGGCACTAGGATGGTGTTGAGGCATCCCATGACTCTGGAGTAAACTACATGACATATTTGGTACATTAATTTTCAATACTGGGTGTTTGTAAACTTGTGAGGTACTGTGCAATGTATATACAGACAAAGTACTTAAGGTGCTTAAAAAAATAAGCGTTCATACACACACATACAAGTTGGGATATTAAGCAAAGCTAAAAATAAAGTCTAATCTCTTATGGGATTAATACTGTCCAACATAAGCTATAAGAAGAATGTCAAATTCTGTATAATATTTCTCCTATTGATATTAATTCCACAAGAATCTAATCATTCCATGAAAAAAACTAGAAAATATTCAAACAATAAATGAATCTCTAAGATTGATATTCTTTAGTAATGAGCACATACTTATAGAAAATTAGGTTGGTGTATGTGAAGGACCGACAATAATTGACAACTCTATTATACTCGGATCAAATCACAGATTTTACAACAAAAACCTTGTGACACACTTAAAATGTTTAAATGGAAAAGCAAGACCTAATTGTGGTCTCTAACTCTATGATAACCAAACTGCAAAACAACATCTACATGAAAACAAGCATTGCAGAAAGCTACTACAAGATAACTAAATGTACAAAATGAAATAGAATGTTGTGAAGAAAATTTAATAAATACTTATAAACACGAATCACATGAATAAACAACACACTAAACTCAAAAGGTAGGAACCAAAAACAGAAAACTAATGGCTCTTAAAACTGAAAATATCCAACATAAGCTTGAAAGTGGAGTTTTAGACCCCCTTAAGCTCTTTCCCTTGTTGATGCAAGCCCTAGGAGAAATTAATCACACCTAACCAGATTGAAATCATTGAAACTCAAATATGAAAACATAAAATTAAAAGCAATAGAATCTAGATTTAAAAATTACTGAACACACATACAGTTTGTACAACGTTATAGGAGCTGCTATAGGATGCTATATTTCTGCAGAATAAAAACAATATTACAAGATCTTCTCTATTGATTCACTCACACACTAATCATATAAATTTAAATGTAATAAAATTATATACACAATACAAAGGTGGGGGGATGTGTTTTTGAGATGAAGGGCCCCTCCTTCGCTAAGAAATATGGTAAACTACTTATTAAACCTCAAAACATGAAATGAATAAAACATCAAACTAGATTTGTATTGAGAGAATATAATATTAGATCTTAGGTTTCTCTTACAATTTAATCACCTTCTCCCCCCCCCCCCCCCCCCCCCCCCCCCCCCCCCCCCCCCC
>LPNX010573283.1:341887-352808 GCA_001517045.1 Pseudotsuga menziesii
CCTAAAATTATGTGTTTTACGTGATTTTAAAAAGATTTGGGTTTTCCCCTAGCCATATATCCTAAACCATTGGAAATTTGGAAAAATGTCTCACATGTTATTCAATTTGGAATGTTGTGAAAACAAACCATGTTTTAGTTTTTCAAGATTTGTCTTAATCACCTCCAAAATTGTCCCACGAGTTGGTTGATTGAAAATTGTTACAAATTTAAATCATTAATTGAACAAATGCTTGAAGGTTCACATGTGTGAGATGGGCATGATCTAATGAACATGTGAACATAATAATATATATCCATCCATCATATCCATTTGTATGTTTCTCCATTGAACATGTGGAAGTGTGAGAAACAATGTTGGTGTTGCAAATGTGTTGCTGCAGGAATATAACTACATTGTTGCAGGATCAAGAATGTGTTGCTATAGGAACAATTGACCATGAACAAGAGATTCCATATGCGACATGGGAAATGAACTAATGGATATACGACCATCATGACACATCCATCTGTTATGTCCATGTGTTTGTTTCTCTATTGGACACACGAAAGTGTGAGGAACAATGATGGCGCAAAGAATCACGTTGCTGCATGATCAGGACAATTGTTGTAGGATATAAACTCAAAAAAATCATTATTAATAATCAACTCGTAACTATCCTAATCTATCAAAAATAATTTCAAAGTCATTAATTAATGAACATAATTACCTTATAAGATATGGATAACATTCCTTATTAAAATATGTGATAATCATGGTGAAATGGATGATGACAAGGTGTAAAGGAGGATTAAATGGTTGAAAAGTAGGTTCCACTAGCAATAACATATCGTCAATTTGGAGGCCCTACATATCCCGCACACCACGAATATTGCATATCCTCATGTAATTGAAATATATAAATGAGGGAATTCTGGTTGTTCATAAAAGGTTCATGTCAACATAGGGAAGTCTAAAAATTCTTATGACATCATACTTTGAATACTTGAATAAGTCTCATTTAACAGTTATGTAATCCCTTCTCTTCCCTTGATTTTATCCATGAGAGTATGATGACATGACAAATGCTTATGAACAATAACTCCATAGGTAAGACCAAAAATTAATTAGATACTTCTCCAGAAAGATATGTTAGAATTACATCAAGTTGTCAATCTACATAATGTCATGTACCCATACCCCATTATCATGCTGAATTAAAAATTTCATCGAGAACCTTTATTGTTCATCGAAACACAAGGCATGGTCGCAAACCACTTCTCGACATTTCCAACACTATCACACTCCCTATCGTCTTCCATTGATCAATTCAATGATTTGCAAGGAAAAGATCTCAAAGGATATAGGATGGCAAAGAGAAAACACAACGAAAATCAATGATCCCAAACGATCCCATAGACTGGAACCAAATCAACGGTTCAGAATCCACCCGCAAGAATCAATGGTGCGGAAAGCCCAAGTCACAGGGTCAAAAGTTACGAAAATTGCAATCTCACTCTCTGCATCCCGCATCATGCATCAGAAACAGATCAACAATGGAGAATCATCCCATGAAGATCGATGGCGTGAAGATTTGAATGGTGGGATTGGGAATTATGGAAATCGCGACACTGTGATCCTGCATCCCACATCTTGCATCCCGCAAATTGTGGAGAGCAAGTTGCAGAAGGGGAAATCTACAGAAACCAAAATCTACGAAACAACATTCCGCATCCTGCAAACCTGAAAATTTGCGCAAAGGAGGATTTCTAGTAGGAAACTTAGCTTTCCCACTGAATTCTTGGATCGATCTGATCATTCTGGCCATTACTGATCTAGCCAATCTACCCTGTAACTTAGTTCAAAATGCATTGATGGGAAAACATACATGGATGCCTATAGTTGTAGTTATTCAAAGGAACAATGCATCAATTCAACATAGCAACATGTTCATCACATTCCATCAAGCAATTTGCAAAACAAGAAATACAATTGCAGAGAATAACATAGACAAGAACACTTATCTTGAATATAACTTGTCCCGCAACCAGCTATGTCGCTGCAATGTTCCACCCAACCACAGGCTAGTGTGCTCATCAATCTCTCAGTGACACTGCAACCCCCGAGCTGGGGATGATTTCCTCAAGGAATAAGGGAACATTAGCAGACTCATACATAGCCAAGGTGCAATAACACTCAGCCAAGCCAACACAGTTGGGTTTATCAGGTTGCAAGGTAAAAAATTCAAACAAATGGGTTTCATAGGCCACTCAGCTAAGCCATCTCACATTTCGATACCCCAAATTGAACACAGTCAAGCCAACATTCACCTTTTAAGGACCAGTCAAGCCAACAGATGGGTTTATCAGACTGTGAACAATCAAGCCATCTCACTGCTGGGTTTATCGGGCTAACTAACCAACCCATCATTCGCAGTCGGGTTTATTAGACTGTCCAGCTAAAGGTTACTCACCAGGTCAAACACGACAAGACACAAACAAGCCAATAGATGGGTTTGTCAGGCTACCAGCCAAGCCATTTTTCCCATTGGGTTTATCAGGCTTGCAAGGCAATGGCTAGGAAGAACTGCTAAGCTAGTGAGTTCATCTACATAGCTAAGAACACCTTCAAAAGATCTATCTGGCATGGCATCCCATAGCTTGGCACAACTCCCAAGTCTCAAGGAACTCTTCTTTTCCCTCACTCTGAGGTAAACATGATCCCCAATACTGAACTCTTTGTTCACCCTATGCTTATCAGCATAGATTTTATGTCTGTCCTGGGCTGCTTTCAGATTCTGCCTGATCTTTAAAACCTCTTGCTCCATCTCCTTGAGCAATTTTGGACCAATCACAACCCTGTTCACTGGATTATCCCAAGTCACTGGTGTTCTACACCTCTTGCCATACAAAGCTTTCATATGGACTCATCCCCAAGGATGCTTGTTGTCCATTGTTATAAGCAAACTCTACCAGGTGTAGATAATCTTCCCACTTGGTTGGTTTGTCCATCACATACATGCGAAGCATGTCTTCCAGCACTTAGTTAACTCTCTCTGTATGCCCATCAATATGAGGATGGTAAGTAGTGCTGAAGTTCATCTTTGTACCCAAATCTGCAAACAATCCCTTCCAAAAATTGGAAGTGAACTTGACATCTCTATGAAATTAGAAGTGAACTTGACATCTTTGTGAAATTGGAAGTGATTTGAAATAATGTGGCAGGAGTTAGGATGAATGGTTTGGTACAAAAAAAGGATCACTATTGGAGGAGCTAGTCGATGAGTCAACTAGACTAGTTAACTGACTAATCAGAGATTAGGCCGGCCTCCAAAGGTCGTGTCAGTTGACCGAACTGACAAGTGGTTACTCATAACCATTTTGTAATCATATATAATAGGTTGTTGATCCAGTTAAGAAGTTGGTTCAGTTGTGTGTATGTATGGACCCTCATGTGATTCTATAATATAATATGTTATTTGACTATATGTTCTTGTCTTTTGTCTCTGTATGTTTATATGATTCTTTATGTGTATTATTGGTAACCTTATGTGATCTATGAGATTACAACATTGGTTCCGTTGTTGTTAGTACACATATGGATGACATGACCATACGTAAATGATATCAGAGAAAGAGATTAAGAATTGGTGGGAGCATAATATCACAAATTATTTACAAAATTACATGAGAAGAAACAAATTGACCATTTCTCAGGAGAAGGAGAAATTCTTCACCGATACCCATGAGAAATTTGTAGAATCTGTGCCCCAGTCATTGAAAAAACTATTAGATGAATCTAGAAGCAACTAAAGACCAAGAGTCACTTAAGAAAATGATTTGAGGAGGAAGACCAAACCTGTTGGAGTGGTTTGAGAAAATTGCAGATGAATTCTGTCAAGAACAAGTAGTAGAGGAGAGGGTTTCAGTTGAACGTATTGAAAAAATATTCTATACCAACTTTACTGAGCAATTTCTTTGTTCACTACAGACCCTGTTGTTCAAATTTCTAATTGAAAGAGGAGCAGGTCGCATAGTCGAACCTCGTCCATCACTCATCGAACCGCCTGCAAAAACTAACTGGGAAAAAAAGCAGAAGGTGTGGGAAATATTTATTGCAGAAAGGGAGTAGGATTACTTCCTGAACAAATATACAGAACTATTCGGGATTACTAAAGCGTTGGGTAGTTTATAGGGGTGTAGTTAGTCATGTGTTGGGGACAGAGTAGAAGGATTCTAGTCAGATTGAGAAAATACCAGCAGCAGCAATGAAAAGGTTACCTAATAAGGAAATTGAGCGGACAGTGACTCATAAAGGTGCATCGGACCTACAAAAGATAGAAAGGGAGAAGAGGTAGAAAATAAGGGAAGAGATACAAGAGAAAGTTATAGCACTCCAAAGAAGAATGGTTGCCAGGGTGACAGAGCATGAGGAAAACCCACTGCAGTCGGGTCATGGCCGATAGGATGAAGGCGCAGATGAAGAGGTGTTTCCAATGGAAGAACATTTATGGATAGAGCAGTAAGAAGCTCTCCAACTAGAAATATCCCAGGAGGTAAGAACTCTGTGTCCGATAAATCTGAGTACCCCAATGCAAGCCATTTTCAAGGAGGACCTGAGACTAAGAGCTAGTGAGTTCAGTATATGGATCCGATTAGACGATGAAGTAAATGATGAAAATCATCTACTAATCCATCGACCAAAGGAAGGAAATTGGGTTACACTTCAGGCTTACCCGTCCAACTGAAGAATTCATTTACTCTACCCCAGACATGAAGGAGCACCCCCCCTGCCAAGCACAACTTTATGAAACACCGACCAATCAGATTCATGGGCACAATAGTGTAGTTGGACATCGAAAAAAGAAGTCGAAACTGACTGACAAGTTGTCGAAACAAAACTGACAAACAAAACATCTTACGAAAATGAAAGCTTCATCGAGACTAGCCACGGACAGGGAGATACATGGAATATCCCACCACCCCCACCACTTCCACCTCCTGAAGGAGAAACCGATGATGACATGGGGCATGGTTCAGCACACATCCCCCTCTATGAGGGTGACGAAGATCCTAGGAGACATTGGTTTGTCTGCAAATTGACATGGGAGGCCAATCAAGTTACAAATGAAGATAGACAAATGGCGCAATTCGCAGGTGTGTTATGAAAAAGAGCATTAAATTGGTATATGACTTATACTGAAATAACACCTAATGCAACTAAAGCAGAGATCAAGCAACAATTTTTGTCCTTCTTCAAAACAATGGATGGAAAGCATCTGGCAGTGAAAAAAATTAAGACTACAATTCATAAACCAACAAAAACCATCCAAGACTATGATAAAAGATGGAAAGACCTCTTGATCCAAATAGACTATGTTATTGATGAGCAATTATAGATTCAATGGTTTTTTGTAGGACTCTCCCAAAATATATGACGACATATAAGTCTAGAGACATTTAAAACGTATGAAGAAGCATTGAAAAAAGCTATGCAGGTCGAGATGGCTGAGGACTACCTGACATACCCAGCTGTTGACACAAGAATTGAAGAACAATTGGAAATCATGCAGAAATATTTAGGAGAACTGAACCTCAAGGGTCGGGAAATTTGGTGCGCAAAATGTTCTACAGCCGACTATACCAAAGATAATTGTTGACAGGACATAAGTTGACAAGACGTTCGTTTTGTTCAGAAAAAATGTTTCTGTGATATCTGTCAGGAGCACGGAGACCATATGACGAAAGATTGTCCATACAACATGAAGAATGACAAAGCTTCATGGTGTGTGATCTATGAAGTCGAGAGTCATGCAACATCCAACTACCACCTGAACCTTAATAATCGACAAAACTATCAGGCAATCTACCAAACAAACGCCATAGCCCAAAACAATGATAATAACTCAAATGAACAAAATGTACCAAACAATCGACAATATGAAGGTCGTAGATATGAACGCTGGTTCGAAAACCATCGCGGAGGATTTGGAGGTCAAGGACGATTCTCTAGAAATCGTGACAATCGACCACACAACCGATTCAATGTTTCACATGCTATAAAGAAGGACATCGATATGCGGACTATCCATATAAAGATAGAACCGACCTAAACTTTTGTACTAGATATCGTTTGGGTGACCATTCATTGGAATATTGTCCCACCATACTTGACAAAATTAATAAAAAGATTAATGTTAATGTCTTGTCTTGTGTTCAAAAAAGTGATATAATTCACACAAAGAACCTACACATAAAAACTAGGCAAGGAATGAAAATTGGAGGTGACAATCCAAGAATAATCAAGATTAAAGATAAAAAATGGATATCCTAACCCTATAAAGAAAAAATAATTGTGTAACGATGTATCGAGCATGTTTCAAGAATTTGCTACACAAGAAAATGTCGATGAAAATTTGCAGAACACACTTCATGAACTATTAAAGCTAATACATAAAGATAATTCGGTAGCACAATTCATTGAGCTACTGCACAATATTAAAATAAAAAATAACACAGAAAAATAGACTAAGAATATATGCAGCTTAAATAAAAAAGATAAGAATGATGCCGACCCACTTGTCGATCTCAAAATAGAAGGATACCATGTTCGACAAGTCGTTCTCGACTTTGGATCCCAAGTAAATATCATGACGAGGGATCCATGGGAACATTTGTGTAGGCTTCGACTGAATGAATCAGGTATATATTTAAAACTAGTCGACCAAGGACTGATCGAACCCATTGGGGTTTGGAGAAATGTCGATACAACGATAAAAGGCATTTCAACAAAAGTTGATTTTGAAATCATCGACCCTAAGGAAGGATCCAGCTCCTTCCCGACCTTAGTAGGACTCCCATGGGGAAGAAAAATGAAAGCGTCTATATCACTGGACAAAGAAAGGATAAAACTAAAATGGAATGAATAGAAAGTGATTGTCCCCATTCACCCTTCCCAAGGAGAACCTTGGACTGAACCTATTGATGAAGAAATCGATATTCGACAACTCTATCATATTCAAAATAATGAAGATTATACTGAACCTAATATTTACGGAGAACTTCATCTAGGGAACCAGGACTCAGTTGGATATAAATCAGATGCAGAATTGTATGATTGGGAAATTGAAAACTATGAAACATAAGCAAGGGGCAGTTGGACCATTCAAGCCATCCAGAAGAAACCAACTCGACATTGCTTTTCCATATCGACTATTCCAAAAATATTTGAGAATAGAATAAGGGAATATCCCTCTTTAGCAACAATAAAACCAGATAATAAACAGATTCTTCAGTATAAAGAGAGAGAATCAGTAGTTCTCGATGTAGATCAAGTCTCTAAGAACCTAGGTGAACATGGCTGACTTCAAATCCTGGTCAAAAAGTTTACAGGACAAGCTGCTCGATTGTGGGACACCCATCAATCGAGACTACAAACGTGGAAAACAGCTTCAAATTTCTTCGTAGAAAGGTTCGCAAGAAGGAATCTTACTAAACAGGCACAAATACCTGTCTTCACCCATGGACAAGATCTAGAAAATCATATAAAAATATGTGAAAAAGAATGGAGAAGACTTGGTTACAAAGATGAGCGTATATGGCCACACATGTTTCCCTCGACATTAGATGACCTACCTAACAAGTGGTATAAAATGGAAGAAGCATGAGGTAAAAAATTCCTATGGAATGAACTTAGAGAAAATTTCATTAAGGATTTTAGCTTTATACCGGAAGATGAAAAATTAGTCGAAGCTACAAAACAAATAAAAACATTTATACATCCGACTACTAGCAAGTTGACACAAAATAATAGCCGACCGAATGCAGCATGCCATAACATTCGATCCAACAAAGTACCACATTCAATGAGACTCAAATTGGAAAATGAACATACATATGGGAGAGGCTTTCAATGGAAAACCGATCACCCCAAAAAAATCAAACCGATTAGATCGATATTCAAAATTGAGTCAACTGACAAAGACGACACCAACTGAATGACGGCAGCAGATTTTCCATCAACGTTTTCACATTTCAAGGAAGGTAGTTGACAGATTAATGAAAGTAAAGCGCCATAGTGGATGGACGCAAAAGTAAAAAGTAAATAAATCGACATTTCTAATGATAATAGACCGAAAATGGCAAGAATTGGCAATTATTGGAGTGAAGAACAAACTACAAAAATCGTCGATTTGTTAAAGGAATGCCAAGATGTATTTTCATGAGATTACAAAGACTTAAAAGGATTAGTAGTAGAAATGAGCAAGATGAAGATAGACATCAATCCCGACGCTCGACCTGTCAAGAAAAGACCTTACAAGTTGGCTCACAAATAGAAATAAATAGTTAAAAAGGAGATCGACAGTATGCTCAGAATAGGAATTATTTACCCCATCGACCAGTCGGAATGCGAAATCCCAATGGTCATCCAGCCGAAAAAACCACGACCCGACAAAACTACAAATCTGTATCAACTTCTGAGAGTTAAACAAGGTTACCTTAACAGATCCATTTCTGGCCCCATATGCTGATGAGATCCTAAATGAAGTCGTAGGACATGAATGCTACTCATTTATAGATGGATTCACAAGATATAATCAGGTGCCAATAGCCAATGAAGATCATAAAAAGATAACCTTCACATGTGAATTTGGTTCATTTGCTTAAAAAGTGATTCCATTCGGTCTCAAGAATGCACCAGCAGTGTTTTCAAGAATAGTTGTCAAAACATTTCAAGAATACATTAATAAAACAATGGCAGTATACTTCAACGATTGGATGATCTATTCCATGCTAAAAGACCATTGTAAATGGTTAAGGCTTATGGTGGAACGATGTAGACAGATTCAATTATCCCGCAATATAAAAAAATGCATCTTCTTAACCTCTATAGGAATCCTAATAGGACATATCGTATACAAAGAAGGTATCAAGGTTGACTTTTCTAAAATAAAAATTATCCTTGACTTAAATCCATCACTTAATCCAAAACAAGTCAAAGTACTGTTGGGTCAAACAGGGTATTACAGAAAATTCATCTGACACTATTCATATATGACCTACCCATTAGAAGAATTGTTAAGAGAAGATCAGTAGTTCGACTAGACAGAAGAATGTGATACATCTTTCGACACATTAAAAATAAAATTGGTCAAAGCACCCATTCTCAGATTTCCAAACTAGTCGATCAAATTCCATGTGCATATTGATGCTTCAGTCCTAGCAATAGGTGAAATTTTGACACAACCTGGGGGAGATGGAATGGATTATCCAATCATATACATCAGCAGAAAATTAAACAAGGCATAACGCAATTACTCAACGATAGAAAGGGAGGCATTAGGTATGGTCTTTGCACTTCAAAAGTATTGGCATTACCTACTAGCTAACCTCTTCATATTCTATACCTATCACCATGCACTAAAATACCTTGTCAACAAACCTTTGCACCACGGAAGAATCTGTCGTTGGCTATTACTGTTCCAATATTTTGAATTTGAAGTAGTAGTTCGACCAGGTAGATTGAATGTCAGACCTAACCACTTGTCAAGAATCGACACGAGGGAGGAACCGAAAAGAGTTGAAGATGACCTTCCAGATGCACACTTATTCTAAATAGAAGTTGCCCCTATAGAATTAGAAGAAATAGCACAATTCTTGGAGAATTCTCAAGCACCATATGGAATGAGCACAAAAAAGAAACAAATTTTAGCCATGAAATCTGCACCATATAGCCTAATTAATAGATTATTGTACAAAATGGGTTTGGACGAAGTACTCCATTGATGTGTGTTAGAACATGAACGAGAAAACATTATGCATGAAGCACACTATGGACCGACAGGAGGACACTTTCAGTCGGATACAACTGCCAAGAAAATCCAACAATTGAGATTGTGGTGGCCGACACTTTACAAAGACTGTAAAATGTTTGTGGGAAAATGTGATCGCTGCCAACGTCTAGGTCAACCATTACCTAGTACGGAGATTCCTTTGATATCAATAAAACCAAGTTTAACATTCAAAACTTGGGCCATCGACTTCATAGGACCATTCCCAGTGCCAGCAAAAAGAATGAGTGCAAGGTACATTATAATTGCATTAGAATATGTCACTAAATGGGAAGAAGAAGAACCTGTCGACACCTACTCTAGTGAGGTAGCTGCCAAATTCATATACGAAAATATCATTACAATATTTGGCTGACCTCTAACCTTAATAAGTGACCAAGGGTCACACTTCATCATAACATAACAGTTCGAAATTGACCACCGACAAAGCACAACCTGTCACCCTCAGTCGAATGGGGCGATAAAAGCATTCAACAAAACACTAACAAGATGTCTAACAAAAATCTGCAATACTGACAAAGATGACTGGGACGAGGAAATCCCTACAGTATCATGGATGTACATAACAACATATAAATGTTCAACCTACTAAACACCCTTTTGACTAGTCTACGGCCAAGAAGTAGTCGTTCCTTTACATTTTCGATAGTAGACACCGATGATAGCCGACATATTACATATCAATGTCAAAGAAGCGAGAAAGGACCGAATAATGCAAATAGCCAAACTAGAAGAACATCGACTGCTTGCTATACAACACCAAGAAATTTAGAAGTAACAACCAAAGGCTTGCACTAGTGGAAAATGAGAGATTAGTGACCAGGAGACCAAAATTTTTGGTCACCACAGTTGTTTTCAAGGGATAAATGACCAAAAATAATAAATTTAAGTGAGATAACTAAAAAAGACCAAGATAAATGACCACTTTTGGTCACGGGATAAAAACCAACTAAAAACGACCAAGATAAATGACCAAATTTGGTCATAAGATATCTAGACTAAAAATGACCACATAACAATTGGTCATTTTTAGTTCACTCCGGCAATGAAAAAATTACAAATTTGACAATGAATTTGTACATTTTAAGGGGG
>LPNX010573284.1:0-138087 GCA_001517045.1 Pseudotsuga menziesii
AAAGGATAAGGGAGGAAGCTCAGAGGCTGGAAAATGAGGCTGCAGAGTGGCTGCAGAAGGGAGAAGAAGAGAAAAGGAAAGCTGCCCAGGAAGCAGCTGAGCTAGCAAAAGAAGCAGCCAGAGAAACAGAAGAGGCAGCCAGGCAAGCAACCGAAGAAGCACAGAGAAAACTAAATGAAGAGCTCCAAGGGCAGGAGGCTGAACAAATAGAGTTAACACAACAGTCAGCCTCTGAAACACCAACAGAGCAGAGGCAGGAAGAGGAAAACCCTGAGGTGCAAATCCTTCAAGTACCTACTGCCAGCACTCCTGTAACCCCTATACTTCAAATAGTGCCTTTCGTCCAGAAGAAGGGGGAAGAAGTCCCGGACTTCAGCACTGTCTATTACGACAGGGCCACCAAAAGAATCATGAGGAGGACGGAAAAGAAGGTGGAGGCAAAAGATCTATCAGGAAAAATGGTCACAGATACAGCAGTCATGCTAGGGACAAACAAAGATCCCATGCTCACAATACGAGCCGGGGCTGCACTAATTGATGCCTTCGCTGATAATATAAAGAAGGTGATGATTGAATTAGAATCGGAAAAGAAGACCACCGCTCAGCTAAAGGACACACTGAGGCAAGAAAGAGGAGAGGGTAGCAGACTTAAGAGGAAGTATGAACACATGCTAAGGGAAATGGAATCCACAAAGGGTGAAATCCATGCCCTCCAAGTAGAGGCGCAAGCCAAGGAGACAGCACAAGAGGCTCTAGAAAATGTACAACAGGAAGTCCAAGATCTGAAAAATGAGAAGGAACAGTTGAAGGCAAAAGTGGAAGACCTAGAGGCGCAGCAGTATATTATCTATGAATCCAATACTGCATACACCCAAGGACTGAAAGAGCAGCTGGCTTCTCTGACTACTGAACTGGAGACGGCAAAGGAACAGCAAGTCGATCTGCAGCCGTTTAAAGAATATATCCTAGCGCAAAAGGCTAAAATGCTGCAGCTACAGACTGCTTTGGAAGAAGAAAGATGCAAAGTTCTTCAGATGGACAGCAGGTTGGAGGAAATCATAGAAACTTCCTCCTATTTCGTAGACAGGTCCCAAGATGTTCTTGAGGTCTTGAACGCCAGAATGGCAAGACCAGAAGATGATGCCGAGATCCCAGCAGAGCTATCAGTCAAAGATCATCAAACTCTCAGGAAAGATCACAACCTGGTAGAGTTTGCCATCATCACTGCTGAAGACTTTAAGAAGACTGTCAAGAGGACACAGGTAGCATGCTCGGAGTATTTTAAAAGGTTCCTCAATGCTTACAACCGCTGCCAGACAGAGGCTGAGCTCAGATTTGAAGAGTTCCCAGATCATGAGGCCTTTGTGGAAGTATTGTAGAAAAGACATCAAGATGCGGAGGCCAGGACGCAGCAGATTCAATCCATTGATGCCATGGTACTGAAGAACGAAGTGGGCCACGCAGCCATTAGCATACAAATTCTAGAAGACCAGCTTCGGCTGAGCCCAGCAAGGATTGAGGCCATCAGGAACCAGGTCGACAAGTTTGAGATTAACATCTAGTTCCTAGAGCCATGCGCTTTTGAAGGCCTCGCTGGTGAAGCAGCAGCGTGGAAAAAATTCTTTGAAAACCAAGCAGGATCCTCCTCATAGAGGACCGGTCAACTTTTATTAATGTAATATTTTTTGTAAAAGTTTTGAGAAATGAAGCGTTGGGAAAGCAAAAGGTTGGGAAGCCCAAAGGTCACTTTGGGCAGCCCAACCATTTTGACTTTTTGTATAAAAGTAGGAAACGTAGAGAAGAAAAAGGCTTTTTTCCCCAGTAAGATTGGAAGGTTATTGTAAGAAGAACTACTTCCTTTTGCAATAAAAATAACAGTTTGCCTGTTGAAAGAAGATCGGTGGGATTTCAAATGTTTTGCCATGGATAGTCGAAAGATGAACTACTTTGTTTTTCAGCATTGTATCCTTGGATCGTGAGATCGTTCTAACTTATGACCTATGTCTTGTTTAAATGATTTCTGATTTATTTTATGAAATAACCACCATGAATAATGCATGCTTATTATGAAGCAACTGGTTAGCTAGTTGTGGAAATATCTTTCATTGTTCATGCCTGTAAAAGTAAATGTCAGCTATCTGTAATTGCTTTTATCATGTGTGTACATCCGCATTGCTCATATTTATTAAATATAATTTGGCTCCCCGGGGTAGGTAGATAGAGATAAATAGGTAGACAGATAACTAGGTCAGTGCAAAGATGCATGTGTGATTCTGGTGCCGGTGAGCCTAAGACGATAGGTAAGAACCTGCGCATCACATTGTGACTGCTCCCCGCACCCTTCACCACCCTGCATGTTTAGTTAGATTCTTGCATATCATTCTTAAGTCAAAAATACAAATTCCGGTGGACCGGGCCGCAACCGGTAAACCCTTGTTGTTACTTTGACTTACGGTAGCCGGACCGTAAAACCGGACGGATTCCCTATACCAAACAATCAACGGGCTAGTTGGGAACGTTGATTGGGGAGAATCCCTTACTATTGTCGCCTGCGAATTCCCAGGCCCCAACACGGGGTTTCGGCAGTGAGATATCTGCCTTAGTCTCATTTAGGGTAAGCCATACAGGTTCACCATTTGCTCTTCCATTCATTTATAGTTATCTAGTACACTGTAGAGATTGTTGCAGGGGCACGTGTGCAGCCGTAAGGGGTTTTCAGCCAGAAAGCCCTAATCATTCGCTGGGTCTTCAGATCTTTGTTTTACTTTGAAACCCAGGCACCATTCTCATCATCGACATCTTACTCCAGTACCTGGTGATTATCAGATCCGATCGTGCTCATCTCGAGCAGTTATCAGCCATTTTGGGATCAGGGGGCGTGAGCAGCTGCACCTCTAGAACAGTTCGCTAGCCTGCCTAGAGACATCAGAACTTCCGCATGTGCCAGGCATTCTCTCCGGCACGGGAAGGCTATCAGTCTTGCAAATCAGCAGCTTCATCGGACACCTCCTTCACTGAAAACGTCACCCTTAGTTGATCTGGGGTTTGCGCTGCTGGGGTTTCACCGGAAGCAGAAGATATCAGTTCATCTCCGATTCAGCTCTTGATGCATGCATACTCTCTTAGGAGCAGTCCAGCTAGCTTATCAGTGGTAAGTGTTCATTCTATCCCACAAACCCTAACCCTAATTTTTGCTATAAAATAGGGATTTTTGCATGGCAATTTGCATGCCCGATTGTATCAACGTATTTGCTTAGAATTAGAAAATATCGGGATTTGGGATATTACAGTGGTATCAGAGCTATCTTCTTGGCCAGTTGTGGGCTTAAGAAATGAGACAGATGAATACAAAAGGAGACCCTTTTGTAACCTATAGGAGAAGAAAGAGTAGATACACAGGGGAATTTGAGGATATCCAACTAGAGGATATCAGTTCAGACATGGAACAAACATGTATACACTCTGATAAGGGAAAAGGAACGGGAGAAGAGGAGGACAGGATGGAGTTTTGCAACTTAGTATCTGCATTGCAAGACTTAGCCAAAGGGCAAAAAGATGTACTCAATGCAATCAATAGATTATCTGCGAAACCAGAAATAGGTATCAACAGTACACCTCCCTCACTGGTAGATCGAGGATCTACAAGCAGCAGTGGAGAGGTTGCGTACACTAATATACAGAATACACCGCACATATATAGTAGACCTTCCAACAGGCCTACCATGCCTCACTTCTTGGCAGATACAGTAGGTGGTCCAGTCATGCAGGTGGAACCTAGCGAACCTTTTGGGGCTTATTTGCAGGAATATAGAGACTTAGGGGATGAGTTTCATGCTACCATGTCTTTTTCAGATTTCTGCAACATGAAGAGTAGGAACAAGCCCAGGAATTTCAATAAGAGATTCAATCACAACTATGAGTTGTAGAAGACCTTGGGCAGGTTGACCATCCCAAACTTTGATGGGACTCGCGGAGGTTCAGCGAGGATATGGGTTCAAAAGTTGGATACCTATTTTCAACTCAATCCCATGACAGAGACAGATGCCATTAAATTGGTTACACTCCACTTGGACGGAGAGGCTCACGAGTGGTGGTACCACGGATTGGTGACATTGGGTCACAACACCATACACCCCCATGGTAAGTTCACTCAGAAGCTCATGGAGTGGTTTGACAGGAAAGATCCAGAGATTCATTTCAGGGAGTTGGCTCAACTCAAATAGACAGGTAGTGCAGAAGCCTTCATCTCAGAATTCCAGAGGATAGCGGTCATGGTGACAGATGTGTCAGAGAGTAGGTTGACTATGTTATTCACTGAGGCCCTAATAGAGCCACTACGGGGATGGGTGAAAGCCTACAAACCCCTCACTCTGCAGGATGCCATTATCAGAGCCAGAGATCTACAGGATTCAGTCCCCAAGAACAGGTTCTCACTCAAAACCAACTTTCTTGTTAGGGACAAGGACAAGAAACCTTTCCAACAGGATGTTCCCAAGAAAACATGGTTAGACGAGGACACTAGGAAAGACTTGAGGAGGAAGAAACTATGTTTCACTTGTCAGGAACCATGGGTACCAGGACACAGGTGTGCAGGGAAGGCGAAGGCTCACTACATCGAGGTATATTCGGACAGTGATGAGGACGACTATGAGCAGGAGGCCAGAGAAGAACTATGGGCAACTGAGGAAGAATCACACCAGGGTGATACACCAGAGGGAGTCATTGCTACATTATCTGGAGTACCAAGATTCCATACTCTCAGGGTCAGAGGAGTAGTACAGGGTCACCAAGTAGGAGTATTGATTGATGGGGGAGCAACCCACAATTTCATTGACTCCGCTTGGGTAGCCAAGAGAGGTATTTAGACTGAGAAGTTCGAAGGATTCACTGTAGCAGTAGCCGGGAACTCCAGCATAGAGTGCAACTACTGGATTCCAAAATTGAATGCCACCTTAGGTAACTATCAGATGACAGATTCCTTCTATGTAGTAGATGTATCGGATACTCATGTAGTATTGGGTGTTCAGTGGCTTTATTCCATAGGGAAATACACTACAGACTACAAGGCAATGGAAATAGAATTCCAGGGGCCAGACGACAAACGAGTAGTTTTGAGGGGCATGAACACTTATCCCCCAAAACCGGTCTCGTCACAGAGAATGGAGGCAGTACTCCAACATGATGATATAGAATGGGCGGCAGAATGTTTGGTCACCTTTAGGAAACCCCTAGAAATTAGCACACGACACCCAAGTGACATTCAGGCCTTGCTACAGAAGAGGTTTTTCGGGACCTTCCATCAGGTAGACCGCCAGACCGAGGCTTTGAACACATTATTGAGCTAGAGGAGGGGACACAAGCAATCATCACCACTCCTTACCGGCACCCCAAAAGATAGAAGGATGAGATCGAGAAAACAATCAAAGAATTACTGGAGCTTGGATACATTCGGCCCAGTTTTAGCCCCTTCACATCCTCAGTAGTATTGGTCAAGAAGAAGGATGGTACACTGCGAATGTGCATCGACTATCGAGCACTCAACAAAAAGACCATTAAGAACATGTATCCCATCCCTAGAATTGATGAACTCATGGATGAACTTTAGGGAGCCAAATACTTCTCCAAGATTGATCTTCGCTTCGGGTACCATCAGATCCGAGTAAGGGACCAAGACATTTCCAAAACAGCTTTTCGTCGTCACTATGGTCACTATGAGTTTTTGGTCATGCCTTTTGGACTTACCAATGCTCCAGCCACTTTTCAGTCATGCATGAACCATACCTTCCGAGTTCAGTTACGTAAGTTTCTGCTAGTATTCTTTGATGACATCCTGATTTACAGCAAAACATGGGAGGAGCATCTGAAACACCTGGACGAAGTATTGAGCATTCTAGAAGAAGACTCGCTTTACGCGAAAATGTCCAAGTGTGAATTTGGCATGAAGGAAATGCTGTACGTAGGGCACATAATCAATGAGGAAGGAGTACAGGTTGACATGGAGAAAATCCGAGCTATCAGAGACTGGCCTGCACCAAAAACCATCACAGAATTGAGAGGTTTCTTAGGACTGTGCACCTATTACCGACGGTACGTTAAGGGATTCTCCCAATTTGCAACACCCCTCATAGATCTCACAAAGAAGGGAGCATTCACTTGGACAGACTTAGCATAGAAAACTTTCAAGGAGATGAAAGTTATTATGAGTTCCTGTCCAATTTTAGCATTACCAGACTTCTCACAACCCTTTGTAGTGGAATGTGATGCCTCAGGAGAAGGGTTAGGAGTAGTATTGATGCAAAATCATCACCCTATTGCATTTGAGAGCCGTAAATTGAAGAACTACGAGCGTCACTACTCCATATATGACAAAGAGATGCTAGCCATCTTACATGCTCTCATGAAATTCAGACAGTACCTAGTGGGTAGTAAGTTCAAAATCAAAACAGATCATAACAGCCTCAAGTATTTCCTAGAGCAGAAGGAACTGAATGAGCGCCAGCAGAAATGGGTCAGCAAAGTACAAACCTACGATTTCGAGATCGAGTATGTAAAAGGTAAGAATAATGTAGTAGCTGATGCATTATCCAGGCGTCCTGCCTCACTATCTCTCAAGAGTATATCCACAGATTGGAGGGCACTTCTCTTAGTATAATACTCCAAAAAGAAATTCGCTTGCGAATTATTGGATGGACAAATTCAGGATGACAGGTACAGGATTGTTGATGACATCATCTATTACAAGAACAGGATATACCTCGTCCTAGAATCCACGTTGAGGAAAATGATCATTCAGGCAGCACATGACTCTCCATTATCAGGACATCAGGGTTTCTTGAAGACCTACAGACATATTCGAGAGAGGTTCTCATGGAAGGGCCTCAAGGGGGAAGTTATGCAGCACGTACGGGAATGTAGCATCTGTCAACAAAACAAGATTGAGAACATCCATCCAGCAAGGTTGCTTCAGCCACTACCAATTCTAGAACATAAGTGGGAAAGCATCTCTATGGACTTCATTACAGGGTTGCCCAAGGTCCAAGGGCGAGATTGTTTATATGTAGTAGTTGACAGACTGACCAAGTTTGCACATTTCTTTTCTGTATCATCAGATTACTCTGCAGCTCAAGTAGCTGAGTTATTCTTCAGGGAGGTCTTCAAGTTACATGGGTTACCTAAGACCATTGTCAGAGATTGTTGTGAGATTAGTATAATCAGTTTTATTTTTGCTGTTCACCCACCTATCTCTCTGACAGACCAGCATCTCTGTCACAGAGATTGTTGTGCGGTTAGGCATTGCTTTAGCTATTTACAGTTTCTTTTGAGTTTCAGTAATTGTTTTATTTTCAGTTAAAGGTAACCATACAACTCACCCATCCTGTGTATCCTCTATCCACTTGTCATCTCCCTTTAGGGACTTCAAGTTGGATATGAAAAGCAGGAGAAGTGGGTGCTTAGTTAGTTAAAACAACTTTTCTTTTTTCTGTTACAATCACACATTTTTTTATTTTTTCAGTCCAAGATCGAGTACCAGCACCTCCCATAAGGGATACCGCTTGGTTGATCTTGTTGACAGTTTAAAATTTACCTTGCAGGTTAACCACCAAGATTAAAATTAACCCTTAAAACTTACCAACAACAACTTCTCTATTTCCTGCTCCTCTACTCGGTTATCACCCTTCTGGGTACTCGCGAGATACGACAGGGGATAGAGAAGTCTTAGTTTAATAGGCATCCATCCAGCTGTTTTTCCGGTTAATTAAAAACAGTGCCCTCGGAGGCGACTTGGGGTAGTAGACCGTGGGGGGTCTCTAGGCGCTTTGACGTCCCCCTTGTTGAGCACCAGGGCATTGGGGTTTGACCTGTGAGCTACGGGTGGGCTTTGCTCCACTTTGTTGAGCGCAACAGCATTCCCTCTTTGACTTGAGAAGTACTAGATTGGGGTAGTCACACCACCGGATCTAAAACTTAATCAAAGACTTCAACTTTAATAAAATCTATTAAAACGAACCAAGAGACATTGCAAAACATCTTACCCACATTTCAGTTTCTGTATTTGCTTGAAAGTCCTTGCTTTTTAAGGCTTTCATTTTACAAGTACATCTTGCAAGCATTTAAATTTCATTTCAGTACTTTGCACCTTCAAGTATAATATCTTTCAAGTACTGTGGCATGCTTGAGTAAAATATTGTTTAGTCTTGTAACTTGAAAGCAGTCTGTTGTTTGATCTTTGACATAATAACTTGTTCATCCGATGTGTGTCTTGTTTCTTTTCATGTATCATTGTATATTTGTTTAACCATTCTTTAGCACTTGTTCATATTGTTAATATTGTAAATCTTGCTTAGCTTAGACAACTGTGGATAATCATTCTTATTCTTTTGTAAGTTTGTAACTTGTAATCTTTTGACTCCATTTAATCTAGGCATTGGTCTTGTAATTTTGTAACCTTAAAAGGATCCCTTTAATTAATTTGTAATTAATTAATAAATCTGGAACTTAGTATTCCGTAGGGACTACCCCCCTTGGCTCTGTTGGGATCTAGCCTAAACGGAGGAGTTGTGGACTGTGGTGACAGTGGTCCCCAGCTCTAACTTGCCCCCAAGGACACACAAAGCGGGTTGGAGACTTTCCCGTATCATAAAGTGTGTATTAGGCGGCAACAATACTTAATTAGTTTGCAAGTTCTTGTTTTGATCAATTTTCGAAACTCATAAAAAATTATTACCTTCAATCACCAAACCATAACAAAGAGCCTTAGGAACTCTTTCGTAGGGACTACCCCCCTTGGCTTTGTTAGGAGTTTGTCTAAACGGAGGAGTCGGGATTAGGTGACAACACCTGACTCAAGACTTGCCCCTAAGGACACATCGAGCAGCTTGAAGATTTCTGCTGCATCTCCACCCAAGTGTGTGTAAGGCGGTAACACTTATTTCATTAGCTCAAAACCATTATCAATTGAAGATATCATCTATAAGTAAAACATGAGGAGTACATTACCATTCAATAAGCACTTTAATTCACCATCCAAAGAAATCAATAGATAATCAATTAGGTTCAGTGGAATTTCTTTGGAAAATCCAACCATGAAAATTGAAGGAGAGATCAAAGCCTTATATAACTTTGAGGTCATCTTTCCTGTACAATAAAATAGTAATAAACTCCTAGATTTATCCTAGGGAGGAGTAAACAAACCAAAATACTCCAACTATTCCAACGACATGCATAAAATAAGGTGGTCGAAACCACATGTACAAGTCCCAATGAATAAATAGAGGGGCGCCTCCAACAAATGAAGGGTAATATCAAGTAAAGTCCCCAATGTGTAGCCTCCAAAGGCTCTCCAAGTGTAGCGTTCCAATATAATACATCTCCAAGGCAATGAATGCATCCTAAATCTAGGGTTTGATCACCTAGATCTCTTCCAAACTAAACAGCCTCCATCATTAATGCAATATAACACCTCCAAAGTGGACTATACCATCATAAATGTGCAATAGACACCTTCCATGGTGAATGCTTCAACAAATTAAGCATGAAAGATGTGCAAGCAGATGAGTCAAAGATGCTCCAGCATACAGCATAATTAAGTGTGCAAACTGGGTCCAATAAGGCTGAATGCTCCACCTAGAAGTATAAAAAGTAGTGCAAGTAGCCTCCCAAGGTGGATGCTTTCCTTCTTTTGATCACATTAAGGGTCAAACCTCATAAATAATGTCCCCATAACAACCAGCTCATCAACCTCCACTACTGTCTCATCAATGTATGTGCAAGAAATTAGATCCATGAACTAAGGAGACCACCAATCAATGATAGAAGCATGACTTCACATGTGCCAAGAGAGAGAAATAGGGAGATCAATCCACACATAATGATAGATAATAGCACTGAAGTGTCACCCAAGTCCAAGAAAAAGATAGCACTCCAATAGAAATCTATCATAAGTCATCCATGAGTGCAAACGACTCTAATAAATAGCAAGAATGTTCCTTTAATAAAAAACCACTCCAAAAATAGCAAGAATGTTCCTCCAAAAGTGATAGATAATAGATAATTAAATGAGTAGAGGAAATAATCTACGAGAAAAGTACCATACTGTACATGATGACTTGAGAAAGAAGGTGCACTAGTCAATTTCCAATCTGAGAAAGAGATCTGCCGAAAATAATTGCTTGACCCTGCTACTAATAATATTCTCAAGTATGGTGCATCAAGGAGTCTAGACAAAATAAAAAAGCATTGGAATCTATGTCATGAATCTTTTCTAAGGAGGATGCACTAGTCTGCCAATAATAGATTATGAACATTACCTAAGATAGCCTCAAGCGGGGTGCTCTCTTCCTGCCAAGAATAACTGCATGCAAGATATATGATAGATAATCTCCAAGTAGGATACACTCTTAGAATAAACAAAACTTGGTTTAAGCTTAAGCAACCACTTGCTTTTCTTGAAGTACAAGTCAATGATAGATAAGTCAAACAAGAAGGCTTACATGTGGAGCACTCACCTCTTGTCAAGAATATACTAAAATAGTTGCTAAGAAACCATAGGTGGGGTGTGCTCTTCCTAAATAGATAAGGCTTGCTTTTCTTGAAATAGCACTGTCTTAGAGTAGAAGTCATTATGGAACAAAAGCTTACTTAAGGTGCAAGTCAAAGATTGATTAACAAGTGGGGCACATGTATCCTAATATAGATGACACATGGTGCTTGTTTGAAGTGTTGTAGTGCAAGCGACCTCCAAAATTCTCACAAGTAGGGCACACCTCTCCTAGCTCAAAATAGACAACTTGCTTGAAGATCAAGTTGCTTGAAGTACAAGTCATGCGGGAATAGTCAACGATCAAATATAACACTTCCAAGTAGGGCACACTCCCTCTAGCTCATAATAGCCATGATAAAGTAAAACACATGGAGCCTACTTGGAGTACAAGTCACCCTAGAGCAGACTTGAAGTGCAAGTTAAGTCAACCTCAACTAGGGCGCATTGTCCAAAGGTGACACATAGAAAATAACTTCTCCAAGAAATCTCTCAAATGCGGTGCACCCCTCATTTGTTGAAAATAACCTATCATTGATCCACAAATAGGGCTCACTATTCTAGTTCAAAATAACATCATGAAAAAGCACACCCCAAAAACTAATAAGGGCACTCATCTCCATTGCTAAAAATACACTAACAAAAAATATCAAAGTTTTCATAATCCTTTGAAAATTGAAACCCATCTCCATTGTTGGAAAGGCAATCTTGGGGCTTTAGCTATTTTTAAAACTTGCAAAAGCTCAATTTTAACCTGATTTGTCACTTTCTCGGAATCACTTGAAACTTGGCCCACAAGCTGTCCTCTATAAAGGGTATCCAAGAATGTAATTAGGTTTCGACAAGTAGAATCCCTAAATTTGACCTAATTTTGTCCCAATTTTGCATTTTCTCTAATTGTGACCAACACTGAAGCATATGCATTTTTCCATAAAGGGTATCTGTACATGTGACACGTTTCCAAAAGTACAAACTTTTTAAAAATAGAAAGTTTCCCAAAATAGAAATCTCAAAAATACTTTTTTGAAACACTCTCTGATGGGTACTCAAAACTGTGGTCCCCACTTGAATAGATGAACTCTCATTGCATGCCACACGCATGCACGGCAGACTTGCTAAAAATTCAATTGAGGCCTGAAGATCTCTGAACTAAAGCACTGGATATGGCATCCCCCAGTGTAACTCTGACAAAGTCAGGAAAAAAGAAATTGGCCTGATGTTGAACACTAGAAACAAAAGCTGTACCAATTATTGTGATGACGCTTAACACTGAATATGCCTAGTGAAATTTCACTGCTCATAGGGATACTGTAAAGTCTGCGTTTTTTACTATATCATATCAAGAATAATAGGTGGTTCAAGTTTATGTGCTGATTTTGATATCATTGATCCACTTGTGATTGTGAACACCTTGAATGATGAAACCTAATTTTGCTGGTGAGTGGTTTTCATCTTCGGACTCGTCATTGATTGTGAATTTAATTTGATCAGTATGTTGAGTTAGTGCTATAGCCTTATTAGCTTTATGTGATATTTAGTTAACCTTTTCCATTTGAGCTATTTGTTTACTGTTTGTAATCAAATTTTGGGTTTTATCCCTTTAAAAGCTTATGAATGACTAATCCTCCATGTGATTAAATGTTGTTAAGTTACTCTAAGACTGCACATTGAGTATTAATTCCTAATCATGATGTTTTAAAGGAAAAAATCTTGTAACAAGTAACCCTTTTTTCTGTAGAACTCACAACCTTATGTTAAATTTGGTGTGTAACGATGAAAACTTTCTTTTTGACTGTGGTCTATACAGATAGGACAAGCTTTAAGCATACGACCTGATATTTTGCCAGTTGCATACCTTGAGGAGCTGCAAAAGCTTCAGGATAAAGTACCCCCCTTCTGTAATGAAGTAGCAAAGCATTTGATTGAAGAGGGACTAGGAAGGCCAGTGGAAGAAGTATTAACACAACTTTCATCTGAGCCTGTAGCTGCTGCTTCACTTGGGCAGGTAAGGGAGCATTGAACATTGCTAGTCATGGTCTTTAGTTGTTTGTTTAAAAAAATTACCATGGGTTTTCCTTTAAAAATTACTATGGTTTTTCCTTTTGAGGAAGAAAAAGGAATTCCTTGAGATATTCAATAATAAACACATCAAATATTGAAATTAGCTAATTGCACATTTCGTTAAATCTGTATTGCTACATGCATACAATAGATTGCAGTGCTTTAATGAACAATAGTTCATTATGTAATATCCCAAATACTGATATTTTCTATTTCTATGCAAAGTTACTGAAATAGCAAGGCATGCAAACTGCCATGCAAAAATTCCCTATTTTATAGCTGAAATTAGGGTTAGGATTTGCAGGATAGAATGTAACACTTACCACTGATAAGCTGGCTGAAATGCTCCTGAGAGAATATGCATGCATCAAGAGCCGATCTGGAGATGAACTGGTACCTTCTGCCTCCGGTGATACCCCAGCAGCACGAACCCAAAATCAGCTAAGGGTGACATTTTCAATGAAGGAGGTGTCCGTTGAAGCTGAGAATTTGCAGGAGTGGTAGTCTTCTCGTGCCGGAGAGGATTCTTGACGCATGCGGAAGTTCTAAGGTCTCTAGACAGGCTAGCGAATTGATGTGGAGGTTTAGCTGTTCATGCCCCCCTGATCCCAAAATTGCTGATAACTGCTCTGGATGAGCAAGACCGGATCTGATAATCACCGGGTACTGGAGTATGATACCGATGATGAGAATGGTGCCTGCGTTCTGAAGGTAAACTGAGATCTGAGGACCCAGTGAATGATTTGGGGTTTTCCAGCTAAAAACCCCCTTACGGCTGCACATGTGCCCCTGCAAACAATCTCTGATGGATACTTGATCACTGTAAAGGCATGAATAAATTGAAGAGCAGATGGTGAACCTGGATGGTTTACCCTAGATGAGACTAGGGTAGATATCTCACTGCCAAAACCCCGTTCGCTGAAGACGCCGTCTTCAACCCCAACTGCTGTGGCCGCACGCTGTGTTGCTGCTCAAGAGCTCCAAAATCATATAATAATCAAAAGTTCTCTTCTCCATTCACTTTATCTTTCTTTTATAACTCTCAACTGCGAATAACCTAACTTTTGACCTAATTAGGTCACTTTAACTTATAATTTGCAGTTGACTTGCATGCATGCGATCACTTTAACTTCTAATTTGCAGTTGACTTGCATGCATGCGCATGGAGACTCAATTGGGTGCGTGCATCATTAATTAATGCTCAAATGTCATGCATGTAGGTGGCCTTTGGCTCTGGTGGCCCTCTTCTACCCAATGATGATATAATAATGATGCCCTAGATCTTCTGTATATGGCATCAGTCTTCAGCTGATTCCCTGACTGTCAGTACCCGCTCGAACCTTCAGGAATCACATAGGTTAGCGGGTCGGTCCTCAATGCCTAAGCAGAAGAGGACATTACAAATTAACTGAATATCCAACATAGGAAGGATAGTGAGATAAAATGCATATAGAATAAATAATTGATAAATAGTAAAAAATATATAATATATGGGATAAAATGGTTGATGTAATTCCTTGTCATAATTCTTCATTCTTGAGGATGAAGACACGAAATGATATGATCTGTGAAGCATTGAGTAATGTTACCCCCCACTTTGCATTGGTGTCCACATGCAATTTTTATCACATTTTCAGCATGGGGTTGATGGAGATTTGGATGGCTTCGTATTGATGCTTGTGGAGGCTTTTTCTTGTAGAGCGTTCTTGATCCTTGGCACTTAGATGGCATCATAGCACTTTTGGGTATCATCTTTGGTTGAGCAGCTTCCTTGTTTTTCTCGCATGGCATGTGTGGTGGCATTCTAGTGGCTTGTAAAAGGGGTCGTCCCCTTCCTCACGGGTTGGTTATCTATTGCGCACACTTGTTCTTTAGTTGGATGATGTTATTTTTTATTGGTCTCCTTGGTTCATGGATTGATGAGTTGGCATGGAAGTTGGGGTTTCGTTGTGATGTGGACATTCATTGCACATATGTTGAGTCTCTTCCCCACTTGATGGAGTAGTGCCCCTAGATCTATTTGTTGGTTGAGGATTTGACTCCTTAATCTATGGAAACAACCTCTTGCACTTGTTGACTTGTTCTACATTTATTGGTTTTCCCTTGATGAGCGCCCAACGTTTAGAGGGTTGTTTACACACTCATTTAGGCCATTTTGATGGGACTTTTTTGGAGGGGCGTCCTAGCTTTGAGAGAAATTATCTTTTGATAGAGTGCCCACAATTGAACCATCTCAAAAGTAGTTATAATAGAACATCCAATAAATATTGAGGAAGTTAGCTTTTCTAGAACTGTCGTTTAAAGAATTGCACCGTATTTTTTCATGTGTTCCTTTTGGAGTCTTTTCACAGAGAGCGTTCACCGTATTTGAGGAAGTGCTCCACCTTTTGAGGTCTTTTTCTTAGAGCGCTACTTTGGAGGCTAGGTTTGGCTCCTCATTATTCACCCTCATTTGATGGATACACCCCTTTCTTGGGCCTTTCTTATCTTGGGCCGGAGAAGTCTGTTGAACCCGTCTCCTAGTTGTGTACCTAGGCTTGGAGAAATCAAATTTCTTGCTCTAGCACCTCTATTTTCAGAGCCATTTTTGCGTTTTTTGACTGTTGCAATTTCTATCTCTGTCCACTTCGTTATGGGATTGGGTCCCATCTAGTCGTCGCTCTGTTGAGATAGAGTCTAGTTGGAGGGAGAGTTGTGGCATGTTTTGTCTCCTTATCTGCTTCTTCATTGTGAACTTTTAGGATATGGAAGAACTGCACTTGTTCCATGTATTTGATTATGCTCCTGATTCGTTCAAGAAGGTGCCTAAGTGTGATGTCCTGAAGATAGCTTGTCGAGCTTAAGTGTTTTAGAAGGATCTCTAAGTTGCCCAAAATGTGAATCTTTTGGATGCCATGATGTCTTGCAAGCTTGCAACCTTGGTAGATTGTGAATGCTTCTGCATGATTGTTGGTTGTGTTTTCTACTCCCTAGGTGAATCGTAATTTCGGTTGTCCCTCGGGATTGAGGAGAACCCCTCCCACTCCTGCATCCCTGAGATTTCCTTTCGATGCTCCATCAAAATGCAGTATATGGGTATTATATGCTTTCTTCCATGGTTCAAGTTCTTCTTTTGTAAGTCTAAGTTTATATCCTCCAATCCCTTCATCATTTTTATTATTATATCTTCCTATACATAAAAACACTGTGTTTTGCTAGGGTTACTCTTCAAATTCACCTTGTGCTTCATTGCTAAACCCTAGTAAACCTATTTAGGGTCTCCTTCCTTGAGCTAGAGAAGAGCTAGCCTAAAGAGCAAAAAAAGTTTAGGTGTGGTGACATTGGCCTCCCTCTTGTCTATCCACAAGCCATCACTGATGTTAGGGATTTAATCTAAAGATGGTGGTTTGTGTGATTACAAGCATAATTGTTGAATTATGAAAGGGTCTGACCACCCTAATTTGATCTCCTATGGAATTTTGTGGTGGTGACTTTTGTTTTGAGACCGAATTGTAGTGGAACTAATATTCTTCAGATTCTAGTTAAAATCTTGTCTTTGTTTCGAGCAATGTTGATACATTGATTGGTTAGAGTATTTGCTCTTGTGATTAGATGTTGATAAAGTGTCCTTGTAAGATGATATTATCTTATCACACTTTTCTTGTTTCTTGTTTCACTGTTGGTAGTATGTCTTCTTTGCACACTTGTGTCGCCTTGTTGACCAAAAAATGTTTATTGGAAGAGATACTTAAGTTTTCCATTAGTTGTACTTCAACGTCTCAAAATATCCGTACTTCAACTGGATTTGCATTGTTTTTGTTTTTGATATGGATTAGGTCTATATTGTTTTTTTATCCAGGGTTTGGGTTTTTACATCTAACCACTTCTCTATTTCAATTCGGTTAGTCATTTTCTTGATCAATGATTCCTTCCTGTTAAGTTGTTCTAATGTTTCTTGTTGCGATTTCTTACCGTTCTTCAGTTTTCTTGATTTGTGCAAACAAGCATGGATTATGGTTCTTTAAATGATTATTATTCATTATGTTACCTCCCAAACTTGCCCTTCAAGTGGTAAAGCCCTAAATCACAAGTGCAACCTTAGAGGAACTTAGGAGTCCGCTCTCTTACTTTATGTTGCCTCTCCTCTTGCACAAGTGGGGTATCCCTAGAATAGGATTGCTAAAGATGTGCAATGGAAGCTCAAGGTGAAATGAAGAGTTAATCTAGCAAAACAAAAATTGCAAATATAGTATTATGAATAGGAAGATGGTGAACCAAGACTACTGTCAATGCATTAGGCAATTGGAGTCAAAGGATAAACCATAGGAGGGTTGTTTTCTTATGTGATTAGGAAGCATGTAGCCTGAATGAAGAATCTGCAGCAAGCCCATCTTTCTGGCCACTAAAACATAAATTTCTTGTGAGGAATCTAGATGCAGAAAGACCTCCAAACATGCATGAGGGTGTGTCTCACTGTCTACTACAAGATAATATAAATTGCAGCTAATCCGAATTAAGAAAAAGGATGCATAAGGACATTTTCCAGCGATAGGCACAAATATTTAAAGGGGGGATGAACCACAATTAAACTTCTTCCAAACAAGGAACAAATGTTACCTGGATTATGGCCCTTCTCAACACAGGCTAGGGCTGTTCAAGTAGTACACCTTTCTTCTATATAAATCCATTCCTAAAGGCACCTTGGTACATGGTGATGGGTCTATTGCTGCCATCCTATACATGTAACAAGTTCCATGTACGACACATTGTTTATTGCTCTCAAATATGCACAAAAGAGACTGACTGCAACAACACTCCATCTCTTTGTATTTATACTAACTATTTCTCAAACATGTATAGGTCGGCCCTAAGCATGAGTATACAGGTCAGCTCCAAAATAAAGATACAACAGGTTGGGCGCAAAACGAAGAGACAACAGGTTGGCCTCATTGTATTGTTTTTCTGCATGAAACGTAACAAATGAATGGCTTCTCCAAAAAGCTCTGCATCTCCATACAATTCCAGAACGATATTATAGGTAACAACATTAGGAAAGGTGCCTGCTTTCTCATGCTCCAGAATAATCTCTCTGCCTCCATCATATCCAATTGCCCATAAATATCAATCATGATATTGCTTGTTGTTAGATTGGCGGCGCATTTTACTGACTTCATCTTATAGAAAACAGACTGTGTTGTCCGCTGAATGCACATCGTTAGCAGAAATCTTTTGGACTGCTGTTCTCCAAGTGGGAAAGGTGTGGCCTTGGGGGCAGCCAGTAGTTGTCACCTGATCCCAGCTCCTCCGTTTAGGCTAACTCCTAACGAAGCCAAGGGGGGTGGTCCGTAAAAAAGAGTTGTCTAAGACTCTTGTTGTTAGAGGTCTTCTTAGATGAATGGTGTGAAATAGTGTTGTTTAGGAGTTTTGATATACACAATAACCATTTAAGCAATCCATGTTTCTATTTGCAAAACATGATATAAGCAGTATAAGAAGACAAAGATTAAAGCATCCACACATGAATAACTTAGAAGTAAACGGATAAATGGTCCAAGCAAGATAATGCAAGAATTAAAAGACCAGTGCCTTAAACGAAGTCAAAGTGCTGGGGATGCTGAAATACAAGCCTTTGATGTTTGTGAGATCATTTTGCAAATGCTCTTGGTCGATTTTATTGTGTATTTTAAGATGATCTTGTTAATTAAGGCTAAGGGAATTTCCAACTGGTATCAAGGTATTGGAAATCTAACCGAAAGAATATTCTAAGTGGCATCGTTCGAAGACATGTTGGACCGTCTAGTTTGCAGCGAGGCGTTTGATAACTTTCCAACTGCTGCAAACGAAGAAATCTACCCAGTGCCCACAGTAAAGATTTGCCCACTTAGAAATATTACCGCGTTCAACGCTGGTTCCTTGGTTATAGGGTGATAGATTTTATTATGGTTGTACTTGGAGTTAAGTGTGCGAATTAACGAGTTATAGTGCTTCTGGGTATCCCGAACGGGTAGAGCATACACACTGTAGAATAGTAAGTTCCAATTTTAGGGGATGTGTGAGTTGAAGATTTTATTAACAAACACAACTCTCCGACAGAGAGTGCTCTTGATCCACGTTATGGTGAGATACAAGAGCCTTATCTAATGTATGATGCGAATGCAATGCAAAATGCTCTCCGATAGAGAGTGCTCTTGACTTGTCTTATGACAAGTTCAAGAGTCTTTAGGTTCTTTTTTACTAAATATCAATTAAAAAGCAAAGATACACATGAAGCAAGTAGCATGCAAGTGATGAAAATTAAAACTAGCAATTAGTGGAAATAAACTAAGTCTAAAAGGTAGTCTAATCTAAGCAAGGAAAAACACAAGACACACTTCCCCCAAATCGGGGAAGTGTTACCACCTAAATGGTAGCATGTTTTTCAGAGATGATTTGAGGTCACATAGTAAGTTACAGGCTGTCCATTCTTGGATCTACAGGGCTGAGAGGCAAGGGCTGAAAAATAAAGGTTCTCATGGCATGATATAGAATCCTCATGACAATAGAATTAGTTCTTTTGATCCACGCCATAAATAAAGAAGGAACTGGTAAAGATACATGGAGATTGTCGGGTCGGATACTTGAGAATGATATGAATGATGCTGGTCATTTCTTGAATCGCATTTTGGGTTTGGCCCCTGATATCCAAAACCGGCTTTTTGAGTATTTTATTAGTATCTTAGATCTTTTGGTGCATGAAGCTCGCAAGGAAGGTGATTTTGATTCTGGAATTGTTGACATCAAGGCCAACCTGATAGAACTTCAAGGATCTTCTAAGACAATACACATGGATCCCATGTCTAGGGCTTCAACTACTTTATTCACATTGACAATTGATCGTGGCATAACCTTTGAGGCTGCGGAGAAGTTATTAGAAGAGAATGCTAAGAATTCAGTAAATCAGACAGATGATGTTTTTTACGAATCTAAACGGGAATGGCTTGGTAGAAAGCACCTTTTACTAGCCATTGAGTGTCCTAGATCATCACCACGAGTATGTAAGATATTTCAACCTGCAAGTGGGGAGGGTCTAAGGGAAATGAGTCTTCTGGAGCTTCATTCTAAATATACAAAAAACAATTTGATTAGAAAAGGCGCATGTGGGTTGGCAAGAGGAGTTTCAAATATCTGCTAAACAGTGCATGCATGGCCCAAAGTGTAAAGCTGGTGGTAGTTGTACTATTGGTAAGAGAGTCCAAGAATTCAATATATTGGGGGGTCTTATTCTTTCTGTTTGGGGTATAGTGGAAAAATATCATTCTAAGTAGGTGCGACAAAGTCATAGGCGATTGCGAGTTATACGCTTAGAGACTACATCTGATAACCAACGAATAGTTGGCCTCCATATTCCAAACCCTGCTGTCAATTCTGTCTTACAAGGTCTTTCTTGATTTCAGAATCCAGTTGTCTGAAGACGGGATGAGTTTGCAGTTGTATCAATTCATGGTTATGCTCTGTCCAGGTTATCTGTACACGAATTGGATCAATATCAAATCTTGAAAATAAATATGTTCTTCCCCTGTAAAGGGTCTAAAGCATCAAGGTAGCTGCTTAAGAAGTGCGCATACAGACCGACGTCGAAAGTATGGCCGTGGTAGCATTACAGAAAGGGGAAGTCAAAGTCACCAAATGTGCTTCACAAGGATCCAAGACCCGTCATCACTAGCATTTCCTATCACTCAGTCGATTACAGTATAGAATCATGAAAGTTTGGGCTCACGATGAATTCCACGTTGTGTGAATCCTGCCCATACGTTGAGCACGGAGCTTGGCTCACGTCGTGGAGTTTTCTGAGCCGATTCCTATGCAGTCGTGTTTGTTTCAACAGGTTTAAAACTTGAAATATTTTGATTGGCGACTTTTGTATCAACGCCAAAGCTTGGAGCAGTCAACCCGTTCATTGGCAGCTAGGCATGAGCTTTTTGCACTTGGCAGCGAGGAGACCTTGGCGTTCTGGAAACTCCATACTCGAGTTTTCTAGAGGAACCCAATAGTATTGGGTTCAATTTCATTTTGCTTCCAACTGCTTGGCGTATCTGCGCGTGGATTTTCTGAGCGGTTGTTTGTTGGGATTTCAATTCATACTTAGACGCACCTTTTCTCTCTCCATGGTCGCCCATGTGGCAGCCCGATTTTCCTTCATGAGTGGCTGGCCTATCCACAAGTTGGACTGCGTGTTGTTATTCTATATTGGCTCGCTTGTCTTTATTGGCTGCCATTCACACGGTGACCAGCTCTAGATAGTTATAACTCCTATTTTGGGTACCTTTGGTTACATGGGTTTTTCTCAAGGGAGAGTTCTTTTGGGTTATGTATGAGCTGCATTAATAATATGGAGTTGGTCAAGTATCTGATTGAGAGAAAAAAGTGGATCAAGATCCTGTTCCACTTTTTCTCAATTATTTTATTATTGTTTTTAACTTTTAGAAAAAGGTAGGAAAGCCTTTTTGGGTTTATAAAAGAAGCAAGTCTTCTTCATTGTAATGATGGAAAAAATGGGAGGATTTTTCCCTAGAGATTAATAAAAAAATACTGTTTTGGGTTTTATGATTGTTCAGTTGAGTGCTCTCTATGGTGTGTGGCATTAACTTGTGTGAATGAGCTTCTGTTGCTAGACCCCCCTTTCATTTTTATGTTTGAGTTGGAGACCATAAATAGATGCTCCCATCCTATTGGAAGGTGGAAATCCTAGCAGTTGCTAGCCTTTCCCCTTTGTAAGCGTGCATGAACGGGTTTGATGTTTACACTGAATCAAGTTTGATTGTGTAGTATCTTCCTTGTTTGCATAGCGCATCTTATGCGGTTAGGAGGAAGAAGATCCAGTAGCTTCCCCATTGACACAAGGCCCTCGTGGGTTCTCCTTTGACTCCATTTCTCCCTTTAGGTATACCGACACTGGTCCATTAGTGAGGATTTATCCTTTCCTCCTTCCATCAACCATTCAAATACTCTTATGCTACAACCATTTCTCTAAGGAAACCTCTTCTAATCACCCAATCCGCCATTGTTTCCTGCCTTAGTGATCTTAACATTAGGGACGCCCCCCTTGAGTTGGAGAAGAGCCAACCTGAAGCGAGGAAGAGAGAAGCGTGGTGACAGTGGTTGCTCTTTTCGCAGTTGTCATCGGGCTGGTGTGCCTAATTTTGGGCTTTGACACACGCACGTTGGTCAGGAGTGGCAACATTTTTGGCGCCGTTGCCGGAGACAAAGTCTAGTTCCTGAATTTTGAAGATTATGCTTCATTGACATTTGTGGGAGATCATATTGCAGATCCTAATCCTCACATGCAGACTCCACGAAGGTACGAAGCCCTTGTACTTTTGCAGATCTGAAGACTTTACTGGTGTAGAGGTGAGCACACTCATAAATCAGAAGGCTTTCAAGCTCACCTTGGCGGCTCCACAATTTAGTTTGAGGCATGACTATATATATATGTTGCAGATCCAATACTTCATTATTTGAGAATATGGATGATGAGGGGGAAGGACTCCCTGCTCACTTGCAAGGAGCCTTCACCCCACTAGATTTTTCAGGTATCCGTGGATTTCCTAATGGTTGCTATAAAAGAGTACTTAGAATTGTTCCAGAGTTCTTTGGAATGACGATGACTCGACAATCCACCATATTGTTTCTTTCTGCAAGTTGATGGCAGATCTCAAAGTCTACCATGAGGATGATCTCATGATTGTGTCTGCTTTAGCTTTTGAGGGAGATGCAGAAGATTGGTTCAATAACCTTTGGGATGAAAGCATAAACTCAATGGTAGAGTTTTTTGAGAAGTTTCTCTTGCGTTGGCATGAAGGAACAGTTGAAGAGATTGAGAAGTTGGCCAAAGAGTATGATGCCCTCCTCCCCAGGACACATCCTGATTCCGAAGAAGAGATCCATGAAGAAAAGATCATTGGAGACCTGATTGATGAAGCAGTACAAGGACCCTTGGTTGAAGACATTACTGAAGAGAAATGAAGATATGGAGTTGCCTCAGATCTGTCACTGAAAATATTCCTGAACCACTCCATGCTGAAGATTTGGACTTGCCTCAAGTTCATAATATGCTTTTTGCAGATCAGCTTGAGCAACCTTATGATGGAGGTTGGTATTTGAGCCCTATCAATCAATGGATGGAGGCTTCTTGTGCACATGCTTCCTACCCAAAATTTGATAGTTTCTTTTATCCTAACAGTCTGGTTTTTTAGTTCAGCTGGTTGCATGAAAAAATTGTAAGTAATATCTGTTTGATGATAATTTTGTCCCTGTTTTTGTCTCTAACCAAGCACAGAAAAAATAAGTTTGGCATGGAAAAGATGCTTGAGTGGTTCCACTTGTTATATGCATATACTTGACAGGTTCTAGACTCATGTTAAGTTAGAGTACGTAGGATGAATAAAGCTCTTGCATGAGCACTTAAAATCATTAGTATGCATTTTTCTGTGTAGTAATAAAGTGTGGGATATGAATTAAACCATCCCACCATAGTTTTTCTTTAAAGATTGGTTGATAGCACCGAGATGCTGAGGTTCTCATGTGATCTCTCCAAGGAACCCCATATGGAGCCAGAATGTTACCACCTAAATGGTAGCATGGTTTTCAGAGATGATTTGAGATCACATAGTAAGTTACAGGCTGTTCATTCTTGGTTCTACATGGCTGAGAGGCAAGTGCTGAAAAATAAAGGTATTCATGGCATGATATAGAATCCTCGTGACAATAGAATTAGTTCTTTTGATCCACACTATCATCTGAGTCACCATAAATAAAGAAGGAACTGGTAAAGATACATGGAGATTGTCGGGTTGGATACTTGAGAATGATATGAATGATGTTGGTCGTTTCTTGAATCGCATTTTGGGTTTGGCCCTTGATATCCAAAACCGGCTTTTTGAGTATTTTATTAGTATCTTAGATCTTTTGGTGCATGAAGCTTGCAAGGAAGGTGATTTTGATTCTGGAATTGTTGACATCAACTTCAAGGATCTTCTAAGACAGTACACGTGGATCCCATGTCTGGGGCTTAAACTACTTTATTCACATTGACAATTGATCGTGGCATAACCTTTGAGGCTGCAGAGGGTTTATTAGAAGAGAATGCTAAGAATTCAGTAAATCAGACAGATGATGGTTTTTACGAATCTAAACAGGAATGGCTTGGTGGAAAGCACCTTTTACTAGCCATTGAGTGTCCCAGATCATCACCACGAGTATGTAACATATTTCGACCTGCAAGTGGGGAGGGTCTAAGGGAAATGAGTCTTCTAGAGCTTCGTTCTAAATATAAAAAAAACAATTTGATTTGAAAAGGCGCATGTGGGTTGGCAAGAGGAGTTTCAAATATCTGCTAAACAGTGCATGCATGGCCCAAAGTGTAAAGCTGGTGGTAGTTGTACTATTGGTAAGAGAGTCCAAGAATTCAATATATTGGGGGGTCTTATTCTTTTTGTTTGGGGCACAATGGAAAAATATCTTTCTAAGTAGGTGCGACAAAGTCATAGGCTATTGCGAGTTGTACGCTTAGAGACTACATCTAATAACCAACGAACAGTTGGCCTCCATATTCCAAACCCTACTGTCAATTCTGTCTTACAAGGTCTTTCTTGATTTCAAAATCTAGTTGTCTAAAGATGGGATGAGTTTGCAGTTGTATCAATTCAAGGTTATGCTCTGTCCAGGTTATCTGTGCACGAATTGGAACAATATCGAATCTTGAAAATAAATATGGTCTTCCCTTGTAAAGGGTCTAAAGCATCAAGGTAGTTGCTTAAGGAGTGCACCTACATACCAGCGTTGAAAGTATGGCCGCGGTAGCATTTCAGAAAGGGGAAGTCGAAGTCGCCAAATGTGCTTCACAAGGATCCAGGACCCGTCATCACTGGCATTTCGTATCACTCAACCGATTACAGTATAAAATCATGAAAGTTTGGGCTCACGATGAATTCTACGTTGTGTGAATCCTGCTCATACGTTGAGCACGGAGCTTGGCTCGCGTCGTGGAGTTTTTTGAGCCAATTCCTATGCAGTCGTTTTTGTTTCAACAGGTTTAAAACTTGAAATATTTTGATTGGCGGCTTTTGTTTCAATGCCAAAGCTCGGAGCAGTCAATCGGTTCATTGGCAGCCAGGCATGAGCTTTTTGTACTTAGCGCACATAGCTTGCCAGCAATAATGCCGAGTGTGACCTTGGTGTTTTGGAAACTCCATACTCGAGTTTTCTAGAGGAACCCAATCGTATTGGTTTCAGTTTCATTTTGCTTCCAGTTGCTTGGCGTATCTGCGCGTGGATTTTTTGAGCGGTTGTTTGTTGGGATTTCAATTCATACTTAGACGCACTTTTTCTCTCTCCATGGCTCACCCATGTGGTAGCCCGATTTTCCTTAATGAGTGGTTGGCCTATCCACAAGTTGGACTGCGTGTTGTTATTCTGTATTGGCTCGCTTGTCTTTATTGGCTGCCATTCACACGGTGACCAACTCCAGATAGTTATAACTCCTATTTTTGGGTACCTTTGGTTACATGGGTTTTTCTCAAGGGACAGTTCTTTTGGGTAATGTATGAGATGCATTAATAATATTGAGTTGGTCAAGTATCTGATTGAGAGAAAAAAGTGGATCAAGATCCTGTTCCACTTTTTCTCAATTACTTTATTATTGTTTTTTAGTTTTAGAAAAAGGTAGGAGAGCCTTTTTGGGCTTATAAAAGAAGCAAGTCTTCTTCATTGTCATGATGGAAAAACTGGGAGGATTTTTCAAGAGGGATTAATAGAAAAATACTGTTTTGGGTTTTATGATTGTTCAATTGAGTGCTCTCTATGGTGTGTGGCATTAACTTGTGTGAATGAGCGTTCGTTGCTAGACCTCCCTTTCCTTTCTATGTTTGCGTTGGAGACCATAAATATATGCTCCCATCCTATTGGAAGGTGGAAATCCTAGCAGTTGCTAGCCTTTCCCCTTTGTAAGCGTGCATGCACGGGTTTGATGTTTACACTAAATCAAGTTTGATTGTGTTGTATCTCCCTTGTTTGCAGAACGCATCTTATGCGGTTAGGAGGAAGAAGATCCAGTAGCTGCCCCATTGACACAAGGCCCTCGTGGGTTCTCCTTTGACTCCATTTCTCCCTTTAGGTATACCGACATTGGTCCATTAGTGAGGATTTATCCTTTCATCCTTCCATCAACCATTCAAATACTCTTATGCTACAACCATTTCTCTAAGGCAGCCTCTTCTAATCACCTGGTCTGCCATTGTTTCCTGCCTTAGTGATCTTAACATTAGGGACGCCCCCCTTGAGTTGGAGAAGAGCCAACATGAAGCGAGGAAGAGAGAAGCGTGGTGACAGTGGCTGCTCTTTTCGCTGTTGCCATTGGGCTGGTGTGCCTAATTTTGGGCTTTGACACACGCACGTCGGTCAGGAGCGGCAACAGGATGTAGGAAAAAATGTGGGAGGCTTAACCCCACTAGCCTTTTTTATTAATGATTTACAACTTTTGGGAATTTAACCCTTGAAAAGAAAGCATGAAAACTAATGAAGCCTTAATGGCTTTTACAAAGGATGTGTTTTTTTGAGTTTTGTCTTCTTGGTTTTTTGCATTTTTCTTCAATATTGAAGTCTTTTGAACTTGTCTTCTTGGTTTACTCTTCAATACCTGCACAAAATAAACAAACACTCATGCACCCATTATTTGACAAGTTGACTGACAACTGATTTCAGGGAGAACGTTCACACCGTTTGAGTTGTTGAAGTGAGCCGCGATTGGCATGCTATCGATGGGCAGCTGTGTGCACGAGGACAACAAGGTTTCGATTAAAAGAAGATGTCCAGACTGCTTCCGGAATCACTTCTTTGACAGAACACGCCAATCATCAAATCGTCGTGTTCGGATCCATTCTAATTAAGTGTTCAACTTGTTTGTTATCACCTGCAACTCACACTTTAAATTTTGAACGGCTCGAGGATCAAGTTTATGGATATTACCAGGGAATCGGCATTTTTTCCTTCACGTGGAGCCAGGTCGACTACAAGGTTAAAGTACGATTTTATTGACGCTGAAACTTGGTGTGCAACAAAATTAAGTCAGACATCAAGAGATCCCATCCCTTCGCATCCGACTCAGTCTGGGTTTCAACGAGGAGACGTAGTAGAAGAGTGATCCACATTTTCATCCCGAGCATTGTCCTCGACAAAAGCAATTGCACTGATGGTCAATCTAGTATCTAGCAGCAGTTAAGATTAGCTTCGGATCAATTAAAATCGTGACTTGGACTCTCAAGTAAAAGTCGAGGGGTGTTCTTTTCTAAATGCTAGGGATGAGTCATCTGGCAGCCGAGCGTTGTCCACTTGGTGATAGGGCGATTGGTCACTGGAAAATTGTCAATTCCATAATCAACAGAATATTGGACTAACATTTGGCAGTGTTTTGAGGATAGTAACGAAGCAGGAAGTTCCTTGGAGCAGCACGCTGGCCAGGTCATGGAGCAGTCCCATGTTATTTGGCAACTTGATTTACTTTAACATATAGTCAGCTAGGGGCTCTTTTCTAAAAAAAAGCTAAGTGGTAGTTACACTTTAGCAAATCTAGTCAAGTAGTCATTTAAGGAATTAAAAGTGGATCTGAGATTCACTTTTTATTATTATTTATTTTTGAGAGCCTCTAAGGCCTATAAAGAGCTGGGCTCTTTCATTGTAAAGGATGGAATTTTTGGCTGGGAGGATTTTTCCCCAGAGCTAATATAAAAAAAAATCATGTTGAGTTTTTGGATATTTTGGGCTTCTTTGTCGTAGTTCTGTGTTTTCATAAGTTAAAGACCAAGCCAACATAGAGGGCTAACAATCTAGCACGTTGGGCAAGCATTTGTAGCTGCCAAGTTGCTTGTCGCCGTTATGTTCTTAGAGGTCTGGGAGTAATGGAAAGTAGTCAGTTACACTTTCATTCTCCTGGCCTCTGATTATGAAACGGACCAACTTATTCTCCCTTCTGCGAAATGCAAAATCTTTCTGAGTCCCCTTCTGACTCCATTTACCCTTCTGGTACTGGCACTACCCTTCCCTCGAGGACTGATCCTCCCTTCCCTTCTGTCCCATCAATCCGACTCATTTTCCTTTTTGCTACCCAAGTTTCTCTAAGGCAGCCTCTTCAGATCACCCTGCCCTCAGCTGCACTTGCCTTAGCGATCTGAACTTAGGGAAACACCCCTAGAGCTGGAGAAGAGCCAGCTTGAAGCGAGGAGAGAGGGGTGTGGTGACATTGGCCTCTCTCTCTCGAGAGTTGTCACCGGGCCGGCGCGCCCACAGTTTGGGCTTTCAGCACTTGCGTGCCAGTTTCGGGCAACAACAGAGTTAAAAGATGAATAAACTAATTTAAACTTTATGGCAATCAATCACGCATAAATGCAACAATTTCAAATGACAAGCAAATCCTATAACAATCAACCAGTAATGTATGCAAGAGAGAAACAATCAAATAATCAAAATGACCAGTGCCGTCTCTACTCGGGTTATGGAGTCACAATAATTAACTTCAAATAATTTTCCTAAAGCATCAACTCATTTACTTTAACAAATATACAAGAACATGATGACTTCCAATAAATGAGTAAGTTAAAATAAAGTGATTGCAAAGTAGAGAGGTGTAAAGGATTGTAACAATGTTATGCAAGTGGTCCTGTAAGTTTTAGTATATTTTATGTCTCTCTTTGACTTAGGGAATTAAGGTGTTTGTTGCAAATAAATGAACTATTCTAGATGCCTACCCCAAGAGACTATCTTCTTCGATTAGAGAGAGAATGCCGGGTGTTCAAAATGAGAACACAAGGTTCCCACCTAGCTCCACGTGTCAAACTCGAAACTTGTTGGGTGCTCAACTGGAGGACACAAAGTGGCACGAAGCCCCCTACGGCCTCTACCCTACTAGCTCCACAGGTCAAGCCTCTTTTTCTCCTTTCTAATGAAGATACTTATCTGGGTGCCTATTAAACTAACCAACACTAATCTTCTCCCTTTCTTGTCACCCAGGGTCGGATCAACCGACAAGGGGAGTGAATATGGGGCGAGGATCGGGGCAAGGTTTATTTTAAACGAAAGAAGAATTTAACAATTATTAACAATGCAAGCCAGCACGATTAGAATTAGTTGTCCCTTACTCCATCTCACATCAAAACCCGCGGGCTCCGTCAGGAATTAATCATTACATTCTGGTTAAGATGGCAATAGTCTTTAGATTTTGCATTTTTTTATCCACTGCCTTATTTAGGCCTTTCATAATTTCATTTCATAGCCCTCTTTGAGTTGTGTTTAAAGACATAGTTGGCAACTTTATTTATGGGCTTGCATTTCATAATATTTAGCATATGACACATAATGCATGTAATGATGGTAGACATATAGCTTCAAGTTCTAGCAGACAATTCTTTGAGCAACTAGGGGGGATATCCACAGTCAGGACCAAACATCCGGGGAAACCGACCAGAGAGGTCAAGGCTTCAAAACCCAACTCGCCTAAGTTTAGAAACCAACACCTGCGGGTTCTCCTGGCCCAAAAGGATTAAGGCATCGACAAGTTTTGTTGCATAACTCAGAGCCGAGACACAGAACAACATGGGATCAATCATGCTTGGAGGTCAAAGTGGGGAAAAGATCTTCAATCTCATAGGTCTCAAACAGACTAAGTCATGGGATAAAATCAATCAATGATACTGAATGGATGGGGACAAGTGATACATGAAACCAACCTAGCACTAAGGTTTACTATTTGTACGAGCATGGCATGAGCAACACTCTTCACATTAAGTTCTTTGATTAGTCATAACACAAGTTCAAGCATTAGTACATATAAGCACAAGTCACTATAATCATCCTAACATGACAAGCATAGTTGTTTGACATACATCATAGAGAAAAATCAAACCAAAGAGGCATATACCTGATCTCACCATATATACCTGTCTCCAACTGATAAGGCCCATCTACAACTATGTGTACCGCATCTAATTTGCTAATCTACTGAAATGAACTAGGTCATCACTGAAATCATCTCAATGGACAAGGAGATCTCAGTCTTGGCAAGAAAATACTCCGTATCTGCTGCAAAACAAAGGCTCTGAATGGCTCATGCTACAAAAATGATCCATGTTGTATCCCCATCAATAAGTCTGGCCTAGAGGAAAAGAGAAAATATGAATGTTGCATCATGGTAGCCCAACTACAATATATGTGATAACATCTGGCTCCAACTGGGACAAGTGATCTAAGGGAGAGAGCGCTTGAGAACTTCAGGAATCTCTGGTCCGCAGCACCATCTCATCAACAAATATCCAACACTTCAACTTTCTGCTTCCTCTTCAGGTGTTACCTATTTCTCCGCACATGGAAGCAAGAAATACCAAAGCAATATGTATGTGAAAAATATATGCGTAAAATAAATTGACAAATGTAATGCTGGAAAGTAAATTCTACTCTAAGTAAAATAAACTAATGCGAAACAAAGACTCATAAGACTCGAGACACATGCCACAATCAAAAAATAAAAGACTCAAACTACTGCTCAAAGGAGCTTATTCAATCTTACCTACCCTACTCTAACCAATTAGGCAAGTGCTAAGTAAAATGGTAGATACAATGTAACCACTTGCTAAAATGATCGATTGTTCTTTCTGTTGATGTATTTGTAACTTCAGAATGTATTCACTTGTATATTTCATATTGTATTTCATTATACCCCGACGAAGATGTTTGTTCCTCCGATCGGGAGAGTCATTAATGTAATTAAGTCATGTAAAGTCATTGAGATTAACCCTCCATTGTATGTCGGGGAATTAGACCCCTCAGTTGAGTTATATTAGGGTTATTAGACTCTCCTAGAGAAGTTGGCCCTTTTGGGAAAATGTCGAGTGGAAATTAGGTATAAATAGAGAGTGAGACTCTCTATTTGAAACACACACTCACTCATCAATAGCACATGAGAGAGAGGACTAGCTCGCACAAGTGAGAGAGAGAGCAGCTGTTGAAGATCATCTTTATTCTTTTGGGTTTTACTTTTGCTATTGGTGCTCATTCTATCTCTGAGGAAGTTGCGGGGTTTTCTCCTTTATGGTTTCCCCGAGAAAAATCTTTGTGTCTTTGGTCTCTTGTGATTATTGCCGTGCATGTTATTCTCTCAGATAAGATCCTAGATTATATTGATTAAAACGATAAAAATCTAACACTTTCTTTGCAGTTAATCACCCAACAAGCCAGAGATGGTTTAGAAGCAACGTATATGAAAATTGAAACCATTCTAACTTGCTGTTTGAAATTCAAAGACAGATCTGGAATGAAATCATGCCAAGGCTGAAATTGAATTTTGAGAACTTTATCCATCAAGATACCGATAGGATCAAAAAAATAATGTGAGCTTGTTCTTGATGGAAGAAGACAATATGACTCATGATTCAACCACTTCAAACAATCCTTTGTTTTCTCCTCTACCCTACTAGGACATTCAATTATATTTACTCGAGGAAAAATGGAGGAATCAAATTAGGAAAAGTTGTAATCTAATGAAATTTAGAACGAGATCAAGCCCATTTGTTGCTTAAAAATGGAGAAAAGATGAAATTGATCTTTATACACCTTCTCCAACCACCCATAAGAAAGATTTATAAATTGAAAAATATTATTCATGACAGATGACCGAGAAGGGAAACGAAGCACATTTTCTCCAATTATGTGACCATGCTCAAACTCCTGACTAAATTTTTTAAAAGTAACAGCTTGATTAGAACACAAACCCATACAAGAAGACTTGAAAAGTTGGGACAGGAGGGTGGATTCAAAATTTTCTCCCAGGATTGGAATAATTGATCTCGAATTTGATAAGAGGGAAAAGCTTGCAATTTAATTCCAGGAATGATTGCAAGACTTAAAACAAGGTTCGTATCCTCACATGTATCTAACACATCCTGATTAAAGATTGGATAAGGATTTTTAGAACAAGGATTTTTTTTTATCAGGTCCACTTACAATCATATCATAATTATCATGTGATTGATCTTCTTCCGAGATATGATCAAAATTTGAATCAAGATAATCGTCAACCAAGCAATGAGGATCTTCGATGGATTCACAAATGAGAGATTCAACTTTGGATGGTTCCTGATAGTGATCATTTTGTTCTCCCTCTTCATTTGTGCCTTCTTGAGCTAATGATGACAAGATTTTAATAAGTTCCCCTTCTATATCAATATCAAGTTTATAATCCTGAAGGTTCAACATTTGATCACCATCATTCTCTTGCATCAAATGGTCATTCAAAGGCATGTTCATTGTTGGCTTAAGAGAGAAGGAATCAATTTGATAAAGAAAATCATCAGTTGTCTCATTATGGTTATCCTAATCATCTCTATCATATTGATCCTCAACCAGACAATCATTATTTGACTGTATGGATTCATCAATCTTCTTACCCCATTCTTCTCTTAATAACTTAGTGAACATGTCATATCCAGTGATGGATCCTGGTGCTAACGTATATAACCAGAAATCGACATTACCTCCTAAGGATTCGCATAGGGCTCGCATATAGACATCTTCATGCTCTGCGCCCATGAATTCCATATAACACCAAAAAGCATCCAAGTGACTTTCAATTGTTTCGATTGAATTTGCAAAGAAACGAGACAACTCTTCACTGTACTCTTTTGGCATAGGATGAGGTGCCTCATAGATTTCAGAGAAGTCCAGACAAGATATAAGTTTTTTTTAAGTTTGGTTGGATTTTCCTTGATTTGTTTGAAAAACTGGAGGAATAAATTCGAGTTCATTATGATTTACAGGATGGGTTCGCTTCTCAATGGAGTCGCGTTGTGGAGTTGCCAGCTGAACAAATTGTCATGTTCACCGAATTGAAATGTCGTAGGAGAGATACAAATAATACAATGATTGTGTAATTTGAAAATGCAACCACTGGGTTTAAATCTAGATGTGATATGAATGAATAAAAAAGTAAACGCACTCACAGACACCAGAGGTACGTATAATGAACCAAGGTAAGCCTCTCTACCTCCCCGACAATGACGCCAAAAATATTATCACGAATCTTGTAGTTGCTCCGTAAGGTGATCCTATTTAGGATGACAGAGGAAAGGCAACTAAAGTTGCGACCTACGATATCCAAGATCTTTGAAAGAACTCATATATCACGCCGGGAAAGGATATCAACACTTCGGACTCGGTGAAAATACTAAGCCCAGGGGGCGTCCCTATGACCAAGATAGCCCTAAAATAAGGAAAACGAGTAGATGACCCAAAGAAACTTGGTGGAATCTCTTATCGGGATAGTTAATTAGTGTTTAAAACAATTACTAAGAGATTTCGAGCATCCAGGTGAAAACCCCCAATTTTGCCCTAGGGTTTTAATTAGAAAAATGAGATTTAGGGCAAAATGTTGAAATTAAACGAAATTGGATACTCAAATTGGTTGCTAGATGTAAGATTAAGTGTTTGAAAGTGAAACCAACAATACCCAATTCGGGGTTTATGAAATACCCACTCCACCCAAGGAGAACGCCTTCCCCTAAGAAGCAGACCAGTGCTTAAGATGGGAAAATGGAGTCCAATGATCATGAAAATTTAAACTAAGGGGTTTTAATTTATTTCCAAGGTGGGTTTTAAGTTTTAAAGCCTGCCACAAACCAGATCCTATAAATTGAAAAATCGAGGGTTTTAAAATGAGTGTTTCACCAGAGAATTTTATAACTAATGGAATACAATTTCAAAACAGGAGATTATGAGCAGATCTTACCCGAAAAATCTTGTAGATGCCTTGCAAATGATGATTTATCTTGTCTCGATCAAATTGAAGCAATTTTAGGAGGTACCAAGTCGAAAATGATTTGCCCAAGTGAGGTAGCGCGCCCCTTTTCCCTCCATAGTCAAACTACTGAAAGTGAGATGTGCTACGCATGAAAAAGACACTGGAAATGATAGAAAATCAGAGTGCATATCAAAGATCAAAGATACTATTGAAAAACCCCCTAATTATGAAAACGTTTTCAAGAGAAACGAGTTGGGAGATCCACAAACACACCCCAAGAGAAAACACCCTCATGCAAGCAAACGCTATCTTCAAAAAAATATTTGATACCCTGGAAAAATATTTCAAATGGTTAGCAAGATAAACTTTCCAATCATAGACAAGAACATTCCACAAAGAAAATCCAAGATCTTCTGCAAAAATCTCTTCATTCTAATATCTAGAGCCAAGAGCGCAAAATTTCTCGATGGGATACAATGAGGGGGTCTGTCCTTTATATAGCTTATGAGAGACACAAACCCTAACTTACATTTTGATCCAATGGTTAAGATTATAACATCATCAACGGTGGAGATTACATGATCGAAATGACTAAGTCAAGATGGGGGCGAATTGCCTCATCAAGCCCATTTTTACAACATGATAAATCATTATTTTTGCAAGTTTGGCACTTAGGGCACATGGGGGGGTCATTAGGCCCCCCCCCTTACATATTTCTAAAAATACAACTTATTTTGTCCAATTTCGCCTTAGGGGGGGGGCGTTCTCCCTACGAGAGCCCAAAAAATAATCTGAAACATCAAACTGTATGAAACTGGTGTAGATATATCCGGAGAGCCATAATAAATCATATAGAAGCATTCCCTTGCCATTTCTTTGACCACACAAGCCAAATCGATTTCCTCAGTGATTTTCCTAGTTCATTTTTTAATGGTACATCCTCTGAAAATAATAAAAATCATCATAATTTCATTTAGGTTAAGAACTAGGGAAAACTGACCGCACTGGATGATCTAGAGACATAGAAGAATGACATAAGTGACTACACATACCCCCTCGAACACTGCAATGCTCTAGGGGAACCAAACATACTGCCATCTGTAATAAAATTTGATCATTTGGCCAATTATAAAGTGATAATAATCACTTTTTAGGAGAACTAGGGCCAAACTCTCAAAACTGAAACCACAGTACTGGTCCTGGGCATGTATGAAACAAATATAGACCATGTTGTTTTTTGAGTCACTGCCTTGGGAACCGTGCTTGAGTTGGTCAACTAGGTTGACTAGGTCAAAGTACCTAAACTGAAGGTGAGATACTGTATCAATATGATGCTGTAAGCATCCAAGGTAAGAAATGCTACAATGGTGTATATCAAAACCAAACTTAAATCAATGCTATTCATAATCATGGTGACAATGATAATAATAATAGAAGATATACTTGTGCTTCTGAAGAATCTTGAAACTTCCTAGAAGTATACTTGTTCATGCCATACTTACAAAGTGTAACCAATGTGCTTTTGCTGGGTGAGGATGGAAAACAAAGGCTAAGGCAAAGGGTAATGACTTTTGACCGATTTTGACTCCGCGATCTCTCCGAATAATGACAAATACACACAACCACAATGACATATGCATGGCAGATAAACAATAGGGAATGGTGGTGTTTCACAACTGGATGAACTGATATTAAAAAGGGTCCATTCAACTTTAACAACATGTCTACGACTCACATCCAAGCTAAGAATCAAGCTCCGTGAGGATCTTTTCTAGGACCCTTGCATTGAGTACACAAGAAACTGTAGTGAAGAGATCCTAGGGGACACTTAGAATTAGCTGTCCCTTACTCCATCTCACATCAAAACCCACGGGCTCCGTGAGGAATTAATCATTACATTCCGGATAAGATGGCCAACAGTCTTTAGATTTTGCATTTGTTTATCCACTGCTTTATTTAGGCATTTCATGATTTCATTTCATAGCCTTCTTTGAGTTGTGTCTAAAGACACAATTTGCAACTTTATTTATGGGCTTGCATTTCATAATATATAGCATATGACACTAGTGAATGTAATGATGGTAGACATATTGCTTCCAGTTTTAGCGGACAACTCTTCGAGCAACTAGGGGGAATATCCACAGTCAGGACCAAACATCGAGGGCAACCGACCAGAGAGGTCAAGGCTTCAAAACCCAACTCTCCTAAGTTCAGGAACCAACAACAACGGATTCTCCTGGCCTAGAAGGATCAAGGTGTCGGCAAGTTTTGTTGCACAACTCTGAGCCGAGACACAAAACAACATGGGATCCATCATGCTTGGAGGTCAAAGTGAGGAAAAGATCTTCAATCTCAGAGGTCTCAAACAGTCTAAGTCGTGGGATAAAATCAATGGATGATACTGAATGGGTGGGGACAAGTGATACATGGAACCAACCTAGCACTAAAGTTTACTATTTGTACGAGCGTGGCATGAGCAACAGTATTCATATTAAGTTCCTTGATTAGTCATAACACAAGTTCAAGCATTAGTACATATAAGCATAGGTCACCATAATCATCCTAACATGACAAGCATAGGTGTTTTCCATACATCATAGAGCAAAATCAAACCAAAGAGGCATATACCTGATCTCACCATATATACTTGTCTCCAACTGATAAGGCCCATTTGCAACTGTGTGTACCGCATCTGATCTATTAATCTGCTGAAATGAACTAGGTCATCACTGAAATCATCTCAATAGACAAGGAGATCTCGGTCCTGGCAAGGAAATACTCCGTATTTGTTGCAAAACAAAGGCTCTGAATGGCTCATGCTACAAAAATGATCCGTGTTATATCCTCATCAATAAGTTTGGCTCAAAGGAAAACAAAAAATCTAAATGCTGCATCATGGTATCTCGGCTACAATATATGTGATAACATCTGGCTCCAACTGGGACAAGTGCTCTAAGGGAGAGAGCACCTTAGAACCTCAAAAATCTCTGGTTCGCAACACCGTCTCAGCAAAATATATCCAACACTTTAACTTTCTGCTTCCTCTTTAGGCGTTACTTGTTTCTGCGCACATGGAAGCAAGAAATACCAGAGCAGCATGTATAGGAAAAATATATGCATAAAATAAACTGACAAAAGTAATGCTGGAAAGTAAATTCTACTCTAAGAAAAATAAACTAATGTGAAACACAGACTCATAAGACTTAGGACACATGCAACACTCAGAAAATAAAAGACTCAAACTACTGCTCAAAGGAGCTTATTCAATCCTACCTACTCTACTCTAACCAATTAGGCAAGTGCTAAGTAAAATGATAGATCCAATGTAACCAATTGTTAAAATGATCGATTGTTCTTTCTTTATAGTTAATGACCCAACAAGCTAGAGATGGTTTAGAAGCAATGTATATGAAAATTGAAACCATTCTAACTTGCTGTTTGAAATTCAAAGAAAGATCTGGAATGAAATCATGCCAAGGCTGAAATTGACTTTTGAGAACCTCATCCATCAAGATACCGATAGGATCAAAAAAGAATGCGAGCTTGTTCTTGGTGGAAGAAGGCAATATGACTCATGATTCAACCACTTCAAAAAATTCTTTGTTTTCTCCTCTACCCTACTAGGACATTCAATTATATTTGGAGGAATCAAATGGGGACAAGTTGTAATGTAATGAAACTGAGAACGAGATCAAGCCCATTTGTTGCTTAAAAATAGAGAAAATATGAAATTGATCTTTATACACCTTCTCCAACCACCCATAAGAAAAAATTATAAATTGAAAAATATTATTCATGACAGATGACTGAGAAGGGAAATGAAGCACATTTTCTCCAATTATGTGACCATACTCAAACTCCTGACTAAAAATTCCAAAAGTAACAACTTGATTAGAACACAAACCCATACAAGAAGATTTGAAAAGTTGGGACGGGAGGGTGGATTCAAAATTTTATCCCAGACTTGGAATAATTGATCTCGGAATTTGGTAAGGGGGAAAAGCTTTCAATTTAATTCCTGGAATGATTGCAAGACTTAAAAGAAGGTCCGTATCCTCACATTGAACCAACACATCCTGATTAAAGGTTGGATAAGGATTTTTAGAACAAGGATTTTTTTGATTAGGTCCACTTACAATCATATCATAATTATCATGTGATTGATCTTCTTCCGAGATATGATCAAAATTTGAATCAAGATAATCGTCAACCAAGCAATGAGGATCTTCGATGGATTCATAGATGAGAGATTCAACTTTGGATGGTTCCTGTCATCCTGATAGTGATCATTTTGTTCTCCCTCTTCATTTGCGCCTTCTTGAGCTAATGATGACAAGATTTTAATAAGTTAAATGATGTAAGATTTTAACAAGATTTTAATAAGTTAAGCTCGCATGCAACATGCACTTCCTTGCATGCATGCAACTTAAGTGATGTATGTTGCATGCAATTTGATATATGGCTTGCATGTTCCGCATGTCAGTTGTTACTTGCTCCGGTGGCCTTCTTATGTCTAATGATGACTGAATAATGCTGTATTAATATATTCTTTAGCTCCATGTATCATTACTTGGTCAATACCCTGTTTATCATTAATGGAACATTACAGTCCTCCCTCGGCAAAGATTGCTTGTCCTCAAGCAATTGACAACTTTCAACTGTAAAATGCATCCAGACACAAATACCAGGATCCCATATGAACCACTGGATCACCTCATGCCTCCTTGCCACCCCATAATGAATGAATCCCTCGATACCTGGATCCCAAACAACACTTTGACCCATCCTGCCACCAAGATCCAGCTGGATCCCAATGCCACCTTGGTCATCCATCATTGCCCATGTCCCTTGGCTCCAACAGTACTCTGTCCTTGGCTAAGGATATCGCTCCATAAATTATCCCCTGCGTGGGATACCAACTCATTACTTCTCTCCAGTCCATTTCCTGACATGGACCCTGTGTAAAAGTATTCAAACAAGGAACAACCCTTCCATGTCGATGTTGCACCATGCTCATATACTGCCACCCTGTCGCTTTGTTCTTGCCCACCTGTAAAATCAAATAGGAAGATTCTGCTCCTTCCGCCTCAACCCAATCTTCCTTCAGTCTTTACGGAAATGGGCCCATGTTGCTGCAAGCCTGATCAATATACTCCTGAAGAGGGCTGCTTTGAAATTCTGGCGTAACCTTCTTGTATTGCCTAGTTAGGGATCTAAGTTGTTCCCCAATACTGAAAAGCTGGGCAACTGACTTGGCACACCTACCTCCAAGGTCCTCAAGCTCACCCTTCTGCTGCAATACGGTGTCCTGGAGTATCTTGTTCTTCTTCTTCATGGCTAAGAGGGCTTCTTTTAGGCCTTCAACCCTCTTCCGATGACTATCATCTGGAGGCCTTTTAGTTGTGGTGGGTGTTCTCTCGTTTTCTTGTTCTTCATTGTTGGTTGGCCTAATGGATGAATGCTCAACCAACTCAACTGTATCCATGTATCGAGCCTTTAATGGTTTCTCCCGAAAAGGTATCACATGATCATGCCTCTTGTCATGTCCAAGCAAAATTATGTGCTCTTCCTGCTCTGATTTTTCATTTTCATGTGTAGTAGTGCCAACCATAGATTCCTCAACAATGTCTTCAACTTGTTGGTCTAATTCCTTTGCCATTACTAGCTCCTCCTTACAGTCTGCACCATTTTCTTTTGTGCCTCTAACATCACTAGGGTGTGATAAATCTTTTCCTATGTTTTCCCCACATATGTGACAAAGTTTCCCAAGCTGGTATTTTGCTTCTATACTGCTGGGTTATGGCGATTGTTTATGTTTTTGTGGCTTTCAGATGTATACCACTGTAATATACCAACCAATTGAGGTCTGATCTTTTCTTGTTTAATGGTTTCAATCTGTTGTTGATGGTTTGCTAACTTGGTTTCACTCCTTTATTCTTAGTCAATATGATTATGGAATTATCATTCACACAATAGCCCAAATGCATTGGCTATTTAAAGATACACTTGCATGTGATTAATGAGGAATTACACCACAATATAATGAACAACCACGATAATATTATGACCGATATTTTATTTAATTGGCAGCAGTTACTTGCCTGGAAAAATTAATACTGAAATTCTGAGTGTGATGCCTTCACAATGAGCATCCCCTCTTGATTGTTATCTAGTTGCCCAACTGTCCACAGATACCACTGTAATATTCCTAACTGACATGTGCTGATGTAGAATAGATTTTATGGTGATATTGATTGTTGTTGATAACAATATAATGTGCTGATATAATACTGATAGGAAGCTAAAGATGACTGTAATGGCTGATAATGGCTGATAATGTCACTCAGAATAGTCATGAGAATGAACTGTAGTTACAATGTATGATATAGATGTTAAATAGGATGAAAGAATACTCCAATAAGCAGTTCACTCTTCCTCTGATGAGCAAAGTGTCCAGAATAGTGAAACCAAGGATTTTGATCTTTAAAGTTTAAACAACTGCCATGCACGAGATCCGAAGCTTTCCCATGAGCTGTAAGTTACAGATATTGGTCACACCTTCCTAGGAGATGAATTGGGACTTACCTTTAGCGACAACTTATCCAAGAATGAATGGTGGTTAATGGAAATGGACGTTGTATCAGTAGATAAATTGCAGCACTTTCCTGTGAATATGGCAGCCACAATAAAGACGGCCTACCCAGTGAATACGCAGCTGTAGAGAGGATGAAGAACACACCTGCCTTAGGGATTAACACGTCTCTGCTCAACCTTAACGAAACCTCAGGAATGTGCCTCTTTTTTGGGTTGATGACCCCGAATTCAAGGAACAATCTCAACAACAACAGTATAGAGGAGGGTCGCAACCCAGACTTGGTGGAGACACCCCTTTCTCAACAATAATAGGATCGCTTCCCAAAGGAGAGGAAATCGTGGGTGTATTCTATGGTTCCATCTTAAGAAAGATCACGACCTCCTTTGATAAATATGTAGCAGTGAGTAAGACAATTGCTGCCTCAAGATTCATGCTCTTAGCAAAGACCACGCAGCTGGTGTGAAGGTATTTCGCTGCCTTAGTGGTTTGATGAATGCGCTATTATTGGTGAAGATCTATGTTGCCCTAATAATGGTGAATGCGCCCAGCAGTAAGAGGCTCCAGGCTGCCCCTAACACAATAGATCCGATATGTGATGGTGTGCACAATGGTAAACCTAATTGATCCATTCGGACAATTAGCTAGGGTGGATAGATTTTGCCACCGAATCCAATTAGGTCAAGGGAATCTGCCTTAAACCCTAAGTAGCTCACCGAGCTCTCAAACCTATCTCCAAAAAGATGAATAATAACATATGCTTTTTTGGTTCGACTTTATCTTCTTTTATAATGTTAGATTTTACATGACTTACTTTTTGCATACCTGTGACCTAATTGATGCATATTGCATGCAACATGCACTTCCTTGCATGCATGCAACTTAAGTGATGTATGTCACATGCAATTTGATATATGGCTTGCATGTTCTGCATGTCAGTTGTTACTTGCTCCGGTAGCCTTCTTATGTCTACTGATGACTGAATAATGCTGTATTAATATATTCTTTAGCTCCATGTATCATTACTCAGTGAATTCCCTATTTATCATTAATGCAACATTACAATCCAACACTACACCAACAAGGGTGTAGCCTGACGGTATCCCGAGGTCGCTATCCAATTGTTCCCGCTTTCGAGGACGGTATCCCGAGGCGTTGAATTTTTGCCTTGGGAAGTTAATTCAAATGTGAATCTGTCTTAACTAGCCACCCACGTTGCTTTTGATGCAGCCAACTGCTCGGTCAAACCGCAATGGTGTAGAGCATACACAACGAAGTCTTGTTGATTTTAAGGATTTTAAAGGACTGTGTTTGCTTGTTAAAAAATAAAAACTACCTCCAAGAGTCTCTTTCGGTTCAAGTGAACCTCAATTGGGAAAGCAAGGAGAGGTTAATTTTAAACGCGAAGTAAAAATTACACGAGGAACTAAAAAATCAATAGTTTTCTAATTAAGCCTACCACACATCTCTTTCCCCTTTCGAATAACTCGGCCAGTCGTGGGGTTAATATTTGTATTACTTTTGATCAAATATATATAAGAAATGCACTGATCAAAGTATACTACTCTGCAAAAGGAAACTAAACTAAAAAGGCGAAACACGAAAAACGACACCGACATAGATCCCCCTTGAGGGGATGAGGAGTGGGCTCTGAAGAGCCTGTTATCACCAACTTTGTAGTTGCCTATGTATGATGAATCCAGGATGGATGGTAGAGGGGCAAGCAACTAGGGAGGTGGAACCAAGACTGCTTAGACTCCCAAATGGATGGTTGTCACATCAATCAAGGCAGTCTTCGCCTTATTAAGTCCAAGACAACAACGGGGGAGACCTGGATCTACTCCCGACAGGAGAGATCAGACCTAGACACCAGAACAGATCAAATGCACTTTGAGGTACGTAAGGTGTAAGGTGTTCAGAAACTCTAGATCTACAGTAGGATTCAGTAGATGGATCAGGACTTCATGACTCATCCCATGTCATTTCCTTACCTTAGTAGCCCAAATCGATTTCTTCATTAGCCATTTAATCATTTTTTAATCTGCCTCAGGAAACGTGAGCCTGCCAAAACAGCCTCCTAGGGTGCCTGCGTTGTCAAACTAAGCCCACCAAGCTCTCTGGGATGGGGGTACTATGGTACAAACAAGTGGCTGCACCCCCTATGTCTATACAATGCCCTAGGAGATCCAAATAAAGCATCTCCCTGCTCATACACATCATCTTGTGAAGCAAAACTGCATCAGAAAGCCAAAATGAGCTTTATCATTTCTGCAAGTGCCCGGCATTGAAAATAAACTGTCTTATTAGACTCAGAGAGTCCAAATCCATCTAGAGTGTATACTCATACCCCTCTCAGGTCTCTACCTGATCATCAACCATATCCAATAGACAATATAACCATCTGTAAATGATCAGATACCAATAATATAACTCAGACTATCATCCATCTGCTGCAAGTGCTACAAGGCTAAGACATGCTCTACAAATCATTTAAGCAACAATCACAACAAGTAGCAATCATTTCACTGGCGGTACATCAACCAAATACATATATAAGGCTTTATTTATTATTACTCAGACTAGACTTTCAGGATTATACTCACTTCATAGTTTTTGTCAATTTGCTAGTGAAGGGTGAAGGATAAAATTTACCAGGCTAGGGCAAAGGATGACTTCCTACTTAACATCATGACACTTTGGATATGGAAAGGAAAAACTCACTAAAACCAATGTCAGATAAACAACAACACAAGGAATGGCAGTGCCTCACAAATGGTTGAGTTGTTTAGAGAGTGCTTATTCAACGTAGGTATCATGACTACATCAAGCTTGATCCAGTTTTATTAGGATCATCAATTTTATTTCCATGGGCTTTTTGGCCTATATAACCCTTTTGGGACTTCACCAGTGCTTAAAAACATAGCTAATCGCAACTTTCATCCGGGACATATTCAAATTTATAAGGTCAGCATATATTTAACTATTGCTTTTTTGGACCTTATCTTATACCCTTCAAGGGGTATTTTAGCATTTCATTGTTCTTGCCCTCTTTACATATCTTAAGAAACATAGTTTAGAATTTTCATTTTCTATGGGCGCATACGTAACATTTTCCAATACAAGTAGTACATGAACTTTCAGTTTTAGCCAACAACATCTCAAGTGACCAGGGGGAGTTCTGCACAGTTCCAAACATCAGGACAACCGATCAGAATGATTTAGGCATACAATCCAACTCATCAAAGGCAAGTTCTGTCACCAACTCAGAGCCGAAACACAATATAAACAGGGAGGCTTATCCAACAAAGGTTCTAGCGGGGAAAAAAGGTCCTCCATGTCATAAGTCAAAAAGTTAGTCGGGTTGAAAACTAAACTGGAAGGTAATGGATGGGTGGAGATAGTGAATGATGAAGCCAACACTAGCAAGCCAAAACAATGGTGGGAATGACTACCTCTATTCTTCCTAAGGAGGGTAAAACCAATGAGTATAGATCAAGAACTTCCAAGTCTAAGTAGGGACATCAATACATAATACAAAATACATCCAAGTCCATATAATTATGACCGCCAGATCATGACACCACATGTTAATACATGTCACAAAAATGAGTATAAGCGCAATGATAACCATAACACAATATAAAAATCCGAGTCATAATCATGCATATAATCCATCAGGAACATCATCTGTCCAATGAGAAAGCACTGACACAAAACTGGGCATCAATAACTGCTCTGTAATGACTAAATGGCTACATCGGTCCTCAAATCTGAGTGTCCTAAGACTCAGTCCTGACATGGGAGAGTACAATAGTCCACAAATACAATAATGATTCGGTAAGACTGCTCATCTTAGCATTTCATATGTAAGAGATCTGGCTGAAAAAAGTACTGTGTCTGAAAAATAGAATATGGTAGCCTGGCTACTATATATGTGATAACAGAGCCTACTTGGAATCTTTATTAAGTGGTTACAAGATGCTTAAAGAAGAATGCTCTTTGGTCCTTGTTATCTGGGGTCCAAAGGATTACAACTTAGTAAAAAATCGACTGAAGTCGAAAAATGAAGCTTCGGGAAGCTCCAAATGCCTAAAATCTCGAAATATGCCTAACGTTTCCTTCTCTTTTTCGACGAAACTACAAAAAACAACGAGCTATTAAAAGTAGAATACGCTCAAAAACACTTTACGAGTGTCTTTGAACAATTCCCATGTTATCACCAACCTTGTAGTTGACTATGTGAGATGGATCCAGGATGGACGGTAGAGGGACAAGCAACTATGGAGGTGGAACCAAGATTGCCTCGACTCCCAAATGGATGGTTGTCACGCCAATCGAGGCAGTGTTTACTTTATGTTATCTTAGCCCAAGACAACAATGGGGGAGACTCAGACCTTCTCCCGACATGAGAGATCAGACCTAGACACCAGATTAAATCAAATGGACTTGAGGCACATAAGGTGTAAGGTAAAGGAAACCCTAGATCTATGGATGACGTCACTAGGTGAATAAAGGCTTTGTATTAGGGCTTTTAGGAAGTATGAGGTTTGATCCAAGTTGGGACACATGTGACCTATGAGGTAAATACTAGATCTGGGGTTAAAATACTAGCAACAGGTGAAGATATCCACTGCCTTGGGAAACGTGACCAATGCAAGGAGGGCCAGAGCAAGATAGGGGCTACCTAGTACCGATGGATGGACTCGAAGGAAGATATGACAATGTTAAAGCACCCGAGCCACCAGGAAAAGGTCGAAACACATGAAAAAGAGGCAAAAGAGGGGGTAGCGCTAGGGTTTGAGATCAGTGCTTGTCAGATCTAGGACAATGGAGTCACTTTCTGCCTAGTGTTGGAGGAGACCCACCTGGGATTTAACCCGATCTACAAACCCAACAAAGTGTTTCGCCGGAAAAATCAAATCACGGGAAAAATTGGCAGCATGGAGGATAACACTAGGGTTTGGAAGCCAGTTTTTCAGATCTAGGGAAACCTGGTCACTTCTAGCTCAGCGTTGAGGAAGATTCCTTTAGGGCATGACCCGATCTATGAAACCTAGAAAGGGTTTGTCCCGAGATCAAGCGGTTTTTAAAAATTAATATTTTTGGTTTTTTATTATTTAGGGTTTTTTTAAGTAAAAATGGAAATATAGATGCCAATGGATTGAGATCTTGGAAGAGAAGAACTAACCTGTAGATCTTACTTGGAAAACCTTGTAGATGCCTTGATGATGATGATCCCTGCTATTCCGATCAATTTGAGGAGATTTGAGTGAGTTCTATGCTTGACGTTTTTCCCCAAGAAGCCATTGCGCCTTCTGTCCTGCACAACAAACGTCAACCATATCAGATTTGCTGCATCATGAGAAAAAAGAAAAAGCTACAGAAAAATAACAAGATGAAATCATAGATCGCATTGAGAAGATTTGAGTGAGTTCTATGCTTGACGTTTTTCCCCAAGAAGCCATTCGCCCTCTATCCTGCACAACAAACGTCAACCATATCAGATTTGCTGCATCATGAGAAAAAAGAAAAAGCTACAGAAAAATAACAAGATGAAATCATAGATCGCATTGATGCTAATGAAAACCCCCTGATACAAAACGCATCCAAGCCAAGCGAGTTGAGGCAACCTTGCAAAAACGCCCAAGTTGAAGTTGCCCTCCTGTGGATAAGACAATGTTTCCCAAAAAATATATAGATCTCAAAACAAATGCCCAAATGCTAGGAAACAAAAGACTTTCCAATCACCATCGAAGAACACCAGATGCAAAGGAGATCCAAAAGTATCCACAAGAAAAGTTTTTCTATTATCCAGATCCAAGAGCCAAAGACCCCTTACAAATGAGAAGCTCTCTCATTTAAATAGGAATGAGAGAACCAAAATCCTAACCACTTTTCAAATAGGTGGCTAAGATTAAAAGATACAAATGTTCTAATCAATGGTTGAGATGAGCTCAACATACAATTCATGGATCAATGCCATAATATAATTTATAATATAAAAGTGGACTAAATCACCCTAGGAGAGGGGATCCCACTCAACAAAAAATAAATGAAGCACATGGTGGATCTCACAATCCAACTCAATACAACTAAGGCCAGCAATCTTCAGATAGAACTTTAGGAACCATTGCTTTTTTGGGCCCTTGATTTTCCATAGCCTTGGTCCACGTGTTTATTACACAGACTTTTATTATTTTAGGTTTTGTGCATTCATGTATGTTTAAAAACACTACTTTTCATGAATGTTTAAGATATTTCATTTTTAAAGCCAATTTCATTAGGATAGCCTTTCATTCACGTATGTTGAAAAACACTACTTTTCATGAATGGGATTTTTCATCAGGTTTTCATTTCATTTCCAAAAACATTGTATTGATGGCAGTGCTACTTGTTTCAGGTTAGCCAACACAACCTAGGCAACTCAGATCCGAGACACAAGTAAACAGGGAGGCTTGGCCAACAAAGGCTCTAGTGGGGAAAGGTCATCCATGCCACAAGTCAAGTAGTAGGTCGGGTTGATAGCATAACTGGAAGTTAATGGATGGGTGGAGATAGTGAATAAGGAAACCAACACTAGCAAGCCAAAGTATGGTGGGAATGACTACCTCTATTCTCCCTAAGGAGGGTAAAACCAATGAGTATAGATCAAGAACTTCCAGGTCTGAGTACGGATATCAATACATAATAACAATACATCGAAGTCCACATATTTATATGACCGCCAGATCATGACACTAAATGCTAATACATGTCACAAGAATGAGTATAAGAGCAACGATAACCATAACACAAGATAATATAAGCCGAGTCATAAACATGAAATAATCCATCTGAAACAACATCTGTCTAATGAGAAAACACTGATACAACTCTGGGCACCAATAACCGCTCTGTAAATAGATAAAATGACTACATCAGTCTCCAAATCTGAGTGCCTTGAGACTCAGTCATGGCATGGGATAGTACTATAGTCCATCAATCAAATCATGATCCAACATAGATGCTCATCTCAGCATCTCATATGTAAGGGAATTGGCTGAAAAATGTACTGAAATCTGAAAAATAGAATGTGGTAGCCTGGCTACTATATATGTGATAACATATGGCTCCAGCTGGGACAAGTGCTCTGCTAAATAGTGCGCTTGAGAACCTTAGAATCTCTGGTCCCTGCACTCTGCTACTAGTATCCTCGATCAATCCTTCCAGCTCTGCAACTGTTGCCAAAATGTCACCAACTACCTGCAAAATGTCCAGAGCTATACCAAACTCACAGACCAGTCGTCAGCACACTGTGTGGATAAAATAAAATACTCAAACTGAAATGCATGAAACTGAAAAGCAAAAAGTAAATCTACTCTATAACCATAACTTTTAAGAAAAGTTTGATTTTTATTGTGTAGGGAAAGAAAATGCTAAGACTGGAAACTACACTAGGAGCTTTGAAAAAGCAAGCTTCAGGCAAATACAAAGGTGCAAGATTGACAGGTTACACTACTGCCCAGCAAGGGTTTATTCAGGTCCTACCTACTCTACTCTACTAAGTAAGAAAAATTCAAAGCTAAGTGGGGTCAGGGATGTAACCCCTCAAATCCCTTTGGTTGATAGGAAGCAAGATTTGTCGTCCAGTACCAGTAATAAGGAAACACATGTCACTTATGCAACGCTCAATGGAAAAAGGTTCAACCCAAAGGTCATCAGCTTGCCTTGATCAGATATGCAGTAAGTGGTTTGGGATAAGGACTTGACTTCCCATGGGAAATCTATTCCTATTCACTGATTCAGGGACAACTTCAATATTACGCATGGGCATGGGATGGACATCAACAAGGTTTCTTGGTTGCGGGGTGAAAACCCTTGAGCTCTTCCTGGAACGAACTGCATCAAATTTGGGTGGACCATTATCAATGGGAATAGCTACCCTACCAACTAAGATCTCTCTAATCTCTCTCCTCGTCTCCTGGACACTTGCATTGGTCCTTTCATCATGAGGAGACATTACATGTTTGACAGTTTCTCCCACAGTCTAGAAGTCTCTATCTTCTTCCAAGGGATGAGGCATATGGGATATAATAGTATTGTGGCTAGAGCCCTCCGCTGTAGGAACATAAATGTGCATATTTTCTAACTCGGTCCGGGCTACTTCAGAATGAGATGCTGCGGAAATAGGAATGTGAGATAGATCATGAGTGTGATAACTAGATGACTTAGGTGGAAGAAGGAAATTAGGGATAAGAGGATATGTAGATAAAGCATTATTTCGAGTAGCCGAAAGAGTCTGAAATATGGCAAGATTGTTAAGATTAAAATCTCCCTCAGGTGCATCATTAATTAAGGCATCCTCTTCCTAGCTTAAGGAGTTATCAAGGACTTGAGCTAGATTCCCGTCTTCTAAAGATAAGTGAGATAAAGACCTAGCAACATTGGAGTAATGGGAGCCATTTGCTTCGTCACCAGTCTCTACTACAGTGGCTAACTCCTGATGGTTTGCCCATGGGTAAATAGGTTCAAGCCCTTGGCTTTCCCTCTCTTTATTATGGTCAATCAAGGCAAACCATTCACTTCCTCTACGAGGAACTATTTCACCAACTTCAAGTGTAGGATTTTCTATTGTTTGCTCTTGATTTATTGCATTATTTTGTTCTTGACCTTGAGGTTGATTTTCACTTCTTCTCAATTCCTCTAATTCCTCCGAGCATTCATTCCTAAACATTTCCAAGTTAATTCCCCTGGCAAGCTCAGCTATTTGATCTTCTTCAAAAGAAGAATCAAAATCCTCCATCGCCATGAACATGTTTTTAGGTTTCCCATAGTCCCATGCTTTACTTTCATCTTCTAGAATATTAGCTTTGGCATTATTCAACAATTCATCTCCATATGTGTTTTTAATCCCTTCCTCAAAAGTATCCAAATGCTTTTCATAACAAGGTTCCCTATTGATCCTAATCAGAGCACCGTTAGAGTTTGGGACACAAAGATAAGATAAGTCCATCATGAGGTATCCACCTAGACCAGCTGCCCACTTCCTAGATATAAGCATTCCATATGCTGGGGGCAAGTCAGTAACACCCACATCCATCATGGTGGAAATGTATGAGCATGCAAATAGATCAACTCTAAGGTTTTTGATTAAACCATAGGATGACACTCGCCTAGAGCCTATGCCACCGAAATTCCCATAAGGCCTAGTCACTTCTAATCCCATTTCCTTCATGACATGCAGGGGCATTACATTCATAGCTACTCCGGAATCCAACATGCAATTATGCAGGAGCATGTTCTGAATGTGTAAGGTTAGGTAAAAGGGAGGGTGACCACCGTTCTTTCTTTCATAAATTGCAGACTGGATGTTTATAGGTGGATCCTTTTCATCTTTGCTAGGTTGCATCCCACTAGGACCTTGCATGTGACTAGACTCTAAGGAAACCTCAGGACCCTTTTCATGGCCAATGCTATCAAAGAACTCCTCTACTTGGCTTCTTACTGAGGGAACCTTTATTAGCTCAGTGACAAGGATATTACACATTATCTTGCTTAGCTCCTTTGTTATATCAACATTCAAATTAAAATTTTCTAAGGCAAGATCTTCTTCTTCCTTTCTATCTTCATTAGTTTCTTTGCGTTTGTCTAGGAAAGAAGGTTGGGGATCAACTCTTCATTTATAGATTCTGATCTGTGGTTGTTCCTTTGTCTCAGGGATACCTATGGCACAACATGGGGGATTAGGTTCATCAACAAACTCCTCTTCATGCTCCCATGGCTCTTCTTCCAAGAGAATTTTTCCAAACCCATCATCAAAGGATAAGTCATTAATAAAGTTGATATCGTTTGGTGGGTCATCAGGATAACTGGTGTTAGAGGGTTCTTCGTTTGCATCACACCAATTAACATTCTTCCTTTCAGAGCTTTCTGGATACTCGGGTCGTCTTCTATCTCCCTCAGGCCTCCTATTATTGTTCCAGTAGGGCTTAGGGCCATAAGGGTTTCTATGTCTTTCAGGATCATGAAGACTAGCGACATTTTTTGTAAGGACAGTTAGTTGTCTCATCATCTCTTGCATGGTTTCTAACGTGTCCTTTGAGTCTTTCGACTCACTCACAGGTTCCTTAGGCTTTCAGAGCTTAGGGTCGGATTTGGAAGTGGATGGGGCAAAGTGATCAAAGAACTTTTGCTTACCCATAGATGTTGCATGCTGCTCAACCATCTTTGCATTAAGTTGGGTGGTCTTCAAGTCATTGGGATTCTTATCCTTTAAGTTGTACCCCAACCAACAGTCAAAAGCATTCAAATAATGAATAACAATTGCTTGGTCTTTGGGTCTAATTTCATCTGGGATATTTCCTACAGTCTTGTCAAATCTTAGGTTAAACGCATGGACTGTTTCATTTTCCCTCTTCTTGATGTCAAATAGTTGATGCAAGAGGAATTTCCCATCTAACTTGTGAGACCAATCACTATTAAGTTTTGTGACAAAATTGTCATATTTGTTGATGGATGAGGCAGGTAATTTGTCAAACCACTTCCGCACATCTCCTTCCAAAGAATGCAGAAGGCCGCTCATGAATACATCTTCATCAATTGCTCCATATGCTTCCATATGATCCCAGACTTTGTCAATGTAATCTTCAATGGAGGTAGCTAACACTCCATCAAAATTGGGAACCTTTTCAAAGTATTTATCAGGCATGTCATGGGGTGCTCCCTGGATCAGGGAAAAATCCAAAGGTGATGCCTTGGCCTTCCTTCCAAAAATCCTAGGGTTTTGTGGAGGAGGAACATTTTGATTTCCACTAGTGTTTGTTCCGGCCATTGGACTGGATGGGGCTCAAGGAGATCCTAAAAGATGACTCAGAAAGGTAGCAGGACTAGAGATCTTCGAACAGAGGTTTGAGGAGCTTTCTTTAGTTTGTCTGTGGTTCCTTGTGTAAGTTGCAGGGATCTCTTTAGGATTTACAGGACGTTCTAAGAACTTAAGATTTATACGTCGGGTACGGTCCTCAGTGGAGTCGCGGGGTGGAGTCGCCAGGTGAACCACTCAAGTAATTCACTGAAAAGAGATATGTCATAGGGAAAGGTGAGGTATGTCGAACCAAGGTAGGCCTCTACCTCCCCAAAAACAACGCCAAAATGTTATCACCAACCTTGTAGTTGCCTATGTGAGATGGATCTAGGATGGACGGTAGAGGGACAAGCAACTATGGAGGTGGAACCAAGATTGCCTCGACTCCCAAATGCATGGTTGTCACGCCAATCGAGGCAGTCTTCACTTATGTTATCTTAGTACCGCCAAAATGTTATCACCAACCTTGTAGTTGCCTATGTGAGATGGATCCAGGATGGACGGTAGAGGGCAAGCAACTATGGAGGTGGAACCAAGATTACCTCGACTCCCAAATGGATGGTTGTCACGCCAATCGAGGCAGTCTTCACTTATGTTATCTTAGCCCAAGAAAACAATGGGGGAGACCCAGACCTACTCTCGATAGGAGAGATCATACCTAGACACCAGATTAGATCAAATGGACTTGAGGTACGTAAGGTGTAAGGTAAAGGGAACCATAGATCTATGGATGACGTCACTAGGTGAACCAAAGCTTTGGATTAGGGCTTAGGAAGTATGAGGTTTGATCCAAGTTGGGACACAGGTGACCTATGGGGTAAATACTAGATCTGGGGTTAAGGTACTAGCAACAGGTGAAGATATCCACTGCCTTGTGAAACGCGACCAATGAAGGGAGGGCCAGAGCAGGATAGGGGCTACCTAGTACCGATGGATGGACTCGAAGGAAGATATGACAATGTCAAAGCACCCGAGCCACCAGGAAAAGGTCGAAACACAGGAAAAAGAGGGAAAAGAAGGGGTGGCGCTAGGGTTTGAGATCAGTGCCTGTTAGATCTAGGGCAATGGTGTCACTTTCTTCCTAACGTTGGAGGAGACCCACCCGAGATTTAACCCGATCTACAAACCCAACAAAGTGTTTCGCTGGAAAAATCAAATCACGGGAAAAATTGGCAGCATGGAGGATAGTGCTAGGGTTTGGAAGCCAGTTTTTCAGATCTAGGGCAACCTGGTCACTTCTAGCTCAACGTTGTGGAAGATTCCTTTAGGGCATGACCCGATCTATGAAAACTAGAAAGGGTTTGTCCTGAGATCGAGCGATTTGATCTTTAATATTTTTGGTTTTTTATTATTTAGGGTTATTTAAGTAAAAATGGAAATATAGATGCCAATGGATTGAGATCTTGGAAGAGAAGAACTAACATGTAGATCTTACTTAGAAAACCTTGTAGATTTGAGTGAGTTCTATGCTCAATGTTTTGCCCCCTGCGCCCTCTCTCCTGCACAACAAACGTCAACCATATCAGATTTGCTGCATCATGAGAAAAAAACAAAAGCTACAGAAAATAACAAGATGAAATCATAGATCGCATTGATGCTAATGAAAACCCCTTGATACAAAACGCATCCAAGCCAAGCGAGTTGAGGCAGCCCTGCAAAAACGCCCAAGTTGAAGTCGCCCTCTTGTAGACAAGACAATGTTTCCCGAAAAATATATAGATCTCAAAACAAATACCCAAATGCTAGGAAGCAAAAGACTTTCCAATCACCATTGAAGAACACCAGATGCAAAGAAGATCCAAAAGCATCCACAAGAAAAGTTTTTCTATTATCCAGATCCAAGAGCCAAAGACCCCTTACAAATGAGAAGCTCTCTCCTTTAAATAGGAATGAGAGAACCAAAATCCTAACCACTTTTCAAATGGGTGGCTAAGATTAAAAGATACAAATGTTTTAATCAACGGTTGAGATGAGCTCAACATGCAATACATGGATCAATGCCATAATATAATATAAAAGTGGACTAAATCACCCTAGGAGAGGGGATCCCACTCAACAAAAAATAAATGAAGCACATGGTGGGTCCAAGGAGTGCTAACTAACTCCCTTTGGGTGTCCCCAAGGCACAATAAAAATAATATAATTTTTTAATTGTGAAATTGTGCCTCCTTGAGGAAATCGCGAGCTTCCAAAAGCTCCAGAAAATAATATATTATACCCGAAAAATAGATGTGGGCCCATCCAAGTGCTGCAACTGCTGGAGAAAAAGTGGAAGACATCAACCTCATCATCAGAACTGATCCCATTCCATTTCCTTGCCGCAGTAGCCCAAATCGAATTCTTCAGTAGCCATTTAATTATTTTTTAATTTGCCTCGAGAAACGTGATATGCCCAAAACTGCCTCCTAGGATGCCTTCGTTGTCCAACTGAGCCCACCAGGCTCTTTGGGAGGGGGGTAATATGGTACAAACCAGTGGCTGGACCCCCGATGCCCCATATAACGCCCTAGGAGATCCAAAATCATCTCCCTGCTCAGACATATCATCTGGTGAAGCAAAACTGCACCAGAAGGGAAAAATGAGCCTGATCATCTTTGCAAGTGCCCGAAACAGAAAACAAGCTGTCTCACTGGACTTAGAGAGTCCAAGTCCATCTAAGGTATATACTGATACCCCTTCTAGGTCTCTGCATGATCATCTACAATATCTAGATAGACAAAATAATAATATGTAAATGACCATATAACCAATAATATAACTGAGGATGACATCCACCTGCTATAAGTGTTCAAAGGCTAAGACATGCTCTACAAATCATTTAAGTAACAATCATAACAAGTAGCATTCAGCTCACTGGCGGTATATCAACCAAATATATATATATATATAGGGTTTCATTTATTAATCATAACTCATACCAGACTTTCAAGACCATACTGACTTCATAGTTGTAGTTAATTTGCTAGTGCAGGGTGAAGGCTAAAATTTGCAAGGCTAGGACAAAGGATGACCACCAACTCGACATTGTGACACTTTGGATATGGAAAGGGGATACACACTCTAGCCATATGCTCTATAAGCAACAACAAAAGGGATGGCATTGCCTCACAAATGGGTGAATTACTTCAGAGGTGCTTATTCACCCTGACATGTGCTGACAATCCAACTCAATACAAGTAAGGCCAACAATCTTCAGATAGAATTTTAGGAACCATTGTTTTTTTGGGCCTTTGATTTTCCATAGCCTTGGTCCACGTGTTTATTACACGGACTTTTATTATTTTAGGCTTTGTGCATTCATGTATGTTTAAAAAACACTACTTGTCATGAATGTTTAAGATATTTCATTTTTAAAGCCAATTTCATTAGGCTAGCCTTTCATTCACGTATGTTGAAAAACACTACTTTTCATGAATGGGATTTTTCATCAGATATTCATTTCATTTCCAAATATATTGTATTGATGGCAACGCTACTTGTTTCAGGTTAGCCAACACAAACTAGGAAACTCAGATCCGAGACACAAGTAAACAGGGAGGCTTGTCCAACAAAGGTTCTAGTGGGGAAAGGTCCTCCATGCCACAAGTCAAGTAGTAGGTCGGGTTGAAAGCATAATTGGAAGGTAATGGATGGGTGGAGATAGTGAATAATGAAACCAACACTAGCAAGCCAAAGTATGGTGGGAATGACTACCTCTCTTCTCCCTAAGGAGGGTGAAACCAGTGAGTATAGATCAAGAACTTCCAGTTCTAAGTAAGGACATCAATAGATAATAACCATACACCCAAGTCCACATATTTATATGACCGCTAGATCATGACACTAAATGCTAATACATGTCACAAGAATGAGTATAAAAGCAATGCTAACCATAACACAAGATAATATAAGCCGAGTAATAAACCTGAAATAATCCATCTGAAACAACATCTGTCTAATGAGAGAACATTGATACAACTCTGGGCACCAATAACCGTTCTGTAAATAGATAAAATGACTACATCAGTCTCTAAATCTGAGTGTCCTGAGACTCAGTCATGGCATGGGATAGTACTATAGTCCATCAATCAAATCATGATCCAACATAGATGCTCATCTCAGCATCTCATATGTAGGGGAACTGGCTGAAAAATGTACTGAAATTTGAAAAATAGAATATGGTAGCCCGGCGTCACCTCCCATGAGGTAGGCGACCTCACTATAGCTACTCGTCAATACACAAAACGCCAAACCAAGCAAGCGTGTGCCATGTCCGTGAGGTTGGCGTTACCTCACAAATTACATGATTCGCTACTTTAAAAATATAACCAAAGATTGATGCCCTTTCATATTTGGATGAAGTTGCTAACCATGGGGACCCATTTGCCATGTTACCCCACTCAAATTTTGACTTATTTTTTGTCTTTCCAAAAACTGGCTTTTTTGCCAATTCCTTGCAACTTTAGCATTAAAATGCCGTTTGATGCTCCGTTAGCTGAATAATACCTTACGAGATGTTTCAGCAGCCCGAAACATATGAAAAATGGGTCCCTAGGTGAAGAGGATTCTCTGAGTGAAAACGAGCATCCTCACGCCAAAAAACGGACTCCAGATCAAGCTTTTATGCCTTTTACAATTTTTTTAATTAAACCATTAAAAATGGCCTAATTTTGTGGGAAAAAATAATTTTCTCGGAACTGAACAAAAACCTAGGGGGACCTAGCACATGTCCATACGACTCAATTCGAATGTCTAGCATGTTTATAAACATTGACACATAGGCTCTAATAACCTCCTAAGGCCTAACCACTAAGATGACTACCCGAACTTTGGAGGTGTGAGTGAGAAGCTCATAAATTATTAGACGTTTGTTTAACAACAAAGAATTACTAAGGGAAAAAACACTCAGGGCTAGTCGGCTTGATGTCTAATTCTAGGAAGCCAACTCTTTTATAAAATTGACCATGATAGCACAATTTTTACAATCTCCCCATGGGGTTATGAACATGTGTTACAATTTTTTTTGAAAAATCTCCCAGAAAAAGCGTGGCGGACTTCTGGACTCTGAAGAATGAACAAGTATACTTGTTCTACTTAGTCGGCTCACTTGAAAAATCCACCAAGTACAACTTAGGTGGTAGCAAGGACTAATGCCACATGGAATAAAAAACATCTTAAGCAGTGAGATTAAGTCATCAGTAGATAAACAGGGGCCAATGGAGCAATTATCGACTGATGTGCGGAGCATGCAGGCCATAACACAATTTGCATGCGACATGCGTCATTTAAGTTGCATGCATACAAAAGCAAGTCATGCAACCTCAACTCTATAAAAGAAGGCAAATTGAATCCTTACTCATGCATATGTTATTATTCACTTTTGGGAACAGGTTACAGAGCTCGAAGAGCGAGTTGGGGTTGAGGACGCAGTCCTTGGCTAACAAGTGTATTTTGGCATCGAAATCTATTTGCTCTAATCACTTTCAGGGATAGATCACACTGATCTATCGTAGCACTTCAAAGATCATTCAACATTTATAAAGAGAGTTATTCCATCAAGGGCACAAGGAAGTTTACACTATTGAAGGTGCAAGCGTTTTCACTACCTCCATCTCAAGGCGAATCCTCCAGCTGTTTTGAAGATTGTTTATCCAGCTAAAACCTTCAGAGATCCATCCTTATTCATTCTGCAGCATATTGATCACATACTTATCCTTCCGGAGCTAGAGTGAAAGATTTATCATCAAAAGGAGGACATGTTCGTGCATGGCCGAATTGTGCAAAGAGAGGGACAATCATATCTTGATCTACAACTGCTATTTGGTCTGCATGTCTCTTCCATTCTTCCCAAAGGGCCATTATTAGCCTTATTGCTGAGTACGAGCTCCCACACCATCTTCTGGAGGCAGTTGCGAGTGATTTGAAGACAAAGGAGGGCGCATATCTTTGCATGGGCAAATTGCTTGAAGAGGTCATCACGTTTTCTGAGCTACACTGGGTGCATGGCATGCAAGGATCACTTTCTGATCCTCTACCCAAGTGTATGCTATTGGTATGTTCATGCTTGATCTTTGAGATTGTTTACATTATTTATGCTATTTACCCAAGTGTATGCTATCGGTATGTTCATGCAAGGATCACTTTCTGATCTTCTACTCAAGTGTATGCTATTGGTATGTTCATGCTTGATCTTAAAATCACTTGTTACTGGGGTTCATGGCACATGCACGAGCATGCATTATTGTTCTTGTACATGCAAACATTGTTGTGAACACAAAGTACCACAAACCCTGAAATAAACCATTATTACATCAACAAACCTACACACTAGCAAATATCAGTTTGGGATATTACATATTCACTCTAATGGAACCAATAATCAGTCTATGTTGTTGACCACTTGGAGGTTGTACTCACTGATAGGTGATTCACTCTGGCATCACTATGATAATCAGTATGGAAGTAAAGCTGATATAGCTAACAGTCACTGGTTGTAAGGAAAAGCAAAGGCTTATGATAATGCATTTATAAAAGCAATACTTTCCTCTTCTAAGTAGAATGATAAAATGCAAGCATACGAGATTATTTATATCAAAAGTGTAGAGATGAAGAAGTACCTCCATGGGACATAAATTTGTATCTTTCAGTAGAGGAACCAAATCAAATTCTGTCTAATGTGTAGGCCTTTTCATGAGACCACAAAGTCATGGGTTATATGGCATACTTCTCTTTCAAATGCGAAAGTTATGACTGTTCAAAGTCATGGGTTGGAAACTCCAATGATCTAGGATTTCTCTAGAAATTAAGGGGAATTGTGCAACAAACAAGGAGAGAGATGTGATGATGTGGAAAAATAAGGACTGCTTGATCCTTGTTTGTACTGGGAGCGTAAATCTTGTTGAGGTTGGCCCAATAATCTACTGTAGGCCACATTATATAGAATTTATTGAACTTATTGTGGATGCACTGTGTGTGGGCCTGTGTTTTTTATCCCTGCATCACACTTTTAACTCAAGTCAGCCTGCAGTTCTAACTTCTTACCAATATATTTGTTCTGTTCTGTGCTATTGTTTAAAACATTAAAGATATATAATGTCAACTCTATCCAGTGATTCTCCTAATTGGGGCTCTAACATGCCATTTGTCTTAAAATTCTAATTATATACATTTCTGTGCTTTTAAATTTGAAAGCAATATTCAGGATCTAGGATTATTCCTTTCTTTTTCATTTGCTGAAGATAGTTAACCTAATTTTTAATGGTTCACACTTCACAACATGGGTGGGCCTTTTCATATGAAGATTAAGGCACCTTTGAAAAGACAAACTTTATGAAGAATTATAGATTTACAATACATTCTATCCAAACCTAGTTATTATTTTGAATTTTATGTGTCAGTAACTTCTTTCATTGCTAGGTTTACCGAGGAACTCTTAGAGAGGAAGGAGAAATGGTGGCATTGAAAGTTCAGAGGCCTGGTGTTTTGGAAGGAATTTCAAGAGATCTGTTTCTGCTTCGTAATGCTGCACAAGCTCTACAGCTTCTTCCTTATATACAATCAGATTTAGTTGCTCTTCTTGACAACTGGGCTTTTCGTTTTTTTGATGAACTTGATTATGTCCAAGAGGTTGGTAATATGGTCTGGGAGGCAGGATAAATTTTAAAACTGATTATTCTTTTCACATTATTACTAGAAGAAAATAATTTGTGCCTTTTGCAGGGAAAAAATACAGAGCAATTTGCAGAAAATATGAAATCCATTCCTAATATCAAAGTGCCTAGAGTTTTCATGAAGTACACTTCTCGAAAGGTGACCATTTTGTTTCTTATAGATAAAATGAATGAATCACTTATCAATAATGCAATATCTTAATGACTATTCTGGAATTCTTAATGGTCAGAGGATATATTGTGAAACTTCGTTTTTATGGTGAGAAATGCATCATATATTACTTCATGGAACAAATAGTCTTTAGTCTTTACTTGTTGTAAGTTTTTTTAGTCTGAAAAATGGCTGGAAAATGCCATGAAATGCTGCAACACATTTGCCCCGTCAAGTATGGAAAATGCTTAACATACCTGCACAACCTTTGGCTATCTGAGGTCATCAAAAATAGGGGCTGAAATACGTTCTTTATGTCGCATGCTAAGTCACAAGGTTCTGATTCGAGTTCGGGTTCGACAACCATTAAATTCGATTTGCATTCAAATTTTATGACGAATTTCAGATGTGGTTAGCCATTAGGTTCGACCATATACATATTTCCAAATAAAATAATATTATAACATATTACTACAATATAACCATCATTATAAATTATAATGTATAGTTCATATAATAATATGTACAAAATAATTTTAATGTATAGAGAGTTAATATAATAGTTAACTATAATGTGTATAAATATTACGTGATTGTATAAATAATTGAATGACGTAAAATAAATATGGTTAGCTATATTATATGCATAAACGATTAGCAAAGTTGGATGATAACTGTCATTTTCGAATGTTCTTAAAAATGAGTTCATTTTCATTGATGGCCCATTTTCGTATGCCATATGGTTGACATTCAAAACACCTTACGACTGTGAAATTTATACTTTGGTATCTTGAATAGACGTGGGTAACATAGAAAAAGCGGTTGCTAGTGGTTTCTCACTAAAATAACTTTTTCAGAAATGGGGTATGTGGGGTATGTAGAGTGATTGTGCGTCTAGTCTATAGTTGGAGAACCTTTGACTTATTGCACCCTACAGTTGCGACCCACTAGATGGCATAATCCTCATTGGTATAGTTGCACAGTACTGTTATCACGAATCTTGTAGTTGCCCCGTAAGGTGATCCTGTTTAGAACGACAGAGGAAAGGAAACTAAAGTCGCGACCTACAATATCCAAGACCTTTGAAAGAACTCACATGTCACGCCAATCAAGGATATCGACACTTAGGACTCAGTGAAAATACTAAGCCCAGGGGGCGTCTCTATAACCAAGATCCCTAAAAATGAGGAAGGAAAGTAGATAGTCCAGGGGAACTTGATTAAATCTCTTAGTAGAATAGTTAATTAGAGTTTTGTATAATTATTGTTATCACCAACCTTGTAGTTGCCTATGTATGATGAATCCAGGATGGTTGGTAGAGGGGCAAGCAACTAGGGAGGTGGAACCAAGATTGCCTAGACTCCCAAATGGATGGTTGTCACGTCAATCAGGGCAGTCTTCGCTTTATGTTAACTAAGTCCAAGACAACAACGGGGGAGACCCGGATCTACTCTCGATAGGAGAGATCAGACCTAGACACCAGAACAGATCAAATGCACTTTGAGGTACGTAAGGTGTTCAGAAACTCTAGATCTACAGTAGGATTCGGTAGATGGATTAGGACTTCAGCAGTATATTGGCTGATCCAAAGCAGCAATCGGATGACCTTTTGGGGAAATGGTTAGATCTAGGGTTTTGGTACTAACAACTAAAGAAGAAGATCTCTGCCTTGGGAAGCGTAACCGAGGCAGGATGGGCAGGAAAATAGTTGGGACTATCTAGTACCTGGCTGACAGACTTAATAAAAAAGGTGAACAGGTGTGATTGTCTGAGTCATCAAGGAACAACCAATTTCAAGGGGAAGAGATCAATTCAGGGCTAGCACTAAGGATGGGAGATCAGTGCCTTTTGTGCATTGGGCAATGGAGTCAGTATACACCCAACGAGGTAAACCCACCTAGGGTAGACCCTGATCTGTGGACCCAGATAAGTGTTTTGGTCCGGATGGCTTAGTTAAGGCAGGAATTCAGTCAAGGAAGGCTAGCGTTAGGGTTGGATGAGACAGATCTATAGATCTGAGGCCATTAGCAGACAACCAACTCAACGTTGAAGGTGAAATGGGATCAGGAGGGGCTGATTTACACACTTGGTTCAAAGAAATTTGGAAAAAGTCAGATCTTGAAAAAGTCAAAGTGGATGATTGAGGATGAGAGGGTGAAAAACTGATTTCTTCAGATCTAGGGCAAGCAGGCTGAATCTAGTTCAGCGTTAAGGGTGTTCTGGAGTGCTCAAGACCTGATCTATCAGCCTAGCCTGTTAGATTTCGGAAATAGTAAACTCCAAAAAGGTCCAGTTTTTTAGTGATGGCGCTAGGGTTGTTTTCAGTCTAACATTCAGATCTAGGTCACACTGTCATGAATCTGGACAACGTTGGGGGTGATTTGGACTGTGTTAGACCCGATCTATCAGTCTATGAAGTCAGTAATAAGAAAAAGTCAAAACCCTAGCAGATCAAATTTTCAATGGGGGCACTATGTAGTTTTTAGATTAAAATTCACATCTAGGTCAAACCAGCAGGAATTTGACCAGCGTTGCGGTAGATTCAATGAGGGGGAGGCCCGATCTATGAAACCCAGCAGTGCTTTGGCCAAAGATCGGACGGTTCCCAGATTTAGTACTTTTTAGGGTTTTTTCAGCATTTTAAGGATTTTCAGAAAAATGGAAGGAAAACAGGTACAATGGATTGAGATCTGCTAAAGAGAAGAGAATTAACTGTTAGATCGTACCTGGAAATGCTTGTAGAAGCCTTAACAACGATGATCCTTGCTATCCCGATTAATTCTGGAAGATCCACGTAATTTCTATGACAGATTTTAGCCCCAAGCTACCAATGTGCCCCCTACCCTGCATGAGCAAACGTCAACAATATCATATTTGCTAAGACAAGATAAAGAAACCAAATGCTATAGGAAAGTAAAAAGAAATAATCATAGATCACAATGACATTAATGAAAACCCCCTGATCCAAGACGAAGATAACCGAACGAGTTGAGGTCCCCCTGAAAAAACGCTTCAGCCAAAACGCCCTCTTGTAGACAAGACAATGATAGCAGAAAAAATATAGATCTCACATGAATTTCCACAATGCTAGGAAGAAGAAGACTATCCAAACGCCATTTGAGAACATCAGATGCAAAGCAAATCTAGAAAATATCCACGAAAAAATCTTTCTATTATTCAGATCCAAGAGCCAAAGACCCCTTACAAATGAGAAGCTCTCTCCTTTAAATAGAAATGATAGAACCACAATCATAATCGAATCCTGACCACTTTCAAAACGAGTGGCTAGGATTAAAAGATAAAATATTCTAATCAATGGTTGAGATGAGCTCAATATACAATACATGGATCAATATAACCATAAAGTACCAAAGTGGACTAAATCACCCATAAAGAGGGTACCCCACTCAACAAGAAATAGATGAAGCACATGGTGGGTCCATGGAGTGTTAACTAACTCCCTATGGGTGCCCCATGGCATAATAAAATAATATAACATTTTAATTCTTTCACTTTGTGCCTCCTTGAGGAAATCGTGAGCCTCCCAAAAGCTCTAGAAAATAATATAAAATGCCCAAAATAATAGGTGTGGGCCCAATCAGATGCTGCAATTGCTGGAGAAGGTGCGGAGGACATCACTCTCATCATCATGACTCATCCCATGTCATTTCCTTGCCTCAGTAGCCCAAATCGATTTCTTCAATAGCCATTTAATCATTTTTTAATCTGCCTCAGGAAACATGTTCCTGCCAAAACAGCCTCCTAGGGTGCCTGCGTTGTCAAATTGAGCCCACTAGGCTCTTTGGGATGGGGGTACTATGATACAAACACGTGGCTGCACCCCCTATGTCCATAGAACGCCCTAGGAGATCCAAATAAAACATCTCCCTGCTCAGACACATCATCCTGTGAAGCAAAACTGCATCAGAAAGATAAAATGAGCCTGATCATTTCTGCAAGTGCCCGGAACTAAAAATAAACTGTCTCATTAGACTCAGAGATTGCAAATCCATCTAGGGTGTTACTCATACCCCTCTGAGGTCTCTACCTGATCATCAACCATATCCAATAGACAATATAACCATCTGTAAATGATCAGATACCAATAATATAACTCAGACTATCATCCATCTGCTGCAAGTGTTATAAGGCTAAGACATGCTCTACAACTCATTTAAGCAACAATCACAACAAGGAGCAGTCATTTCACTGGGGTTGCATCAACCAAATATATATATATATATATAGGGCTTTATTTATTATTACTCAGACTAGACTTTCAGGACTATACTCACTTCATAGTTGTAGTCAATTTGCTAGTGACGAGTGAAGGATGAAATTTACAAGGCTAGGGCAAAGGATGACCTCCTACTTAACATCATGACACTTTGGATATAGAAAGGAAAAACTCACTAAAACCAATGTCGGACAAACAACAACACAAGGAATGGCAGTGCCTCACAAATGGTTGAGCTGTTTAGAGAGTGCTTATTCAACTTAAGCATCATGACTACATCAAGTTTGATCCAGGTTCATTAGGATCATCAATTTTATTTCCATGGCCTTTTTGGCCTATATGACCCTTTTGGGACTTCACCAATGCTTAAAAGCACAGCTAATCGCAGCTTTCATCTAGGACATATTTATATTTATAAGGTCATCAATATTTGGATATAGCATATTTTAACCATTGCTTTTTGGACCTTTCCTTATACCCTTCAATGGGTATTTTAGCATTTCATTGCTCTTTCCTTTTTTCACATATGTTAAGAAACACAGTTTTAGCATTTTCATTTTCCATGGGCGCATATATAACATTTCCAATACAGGTAGTACATGAGCTTTCAGTTTTAGCCAACATCTCAATTGACCAGGGGGAGTTCTGCACAGTGCACAACATCGGGACAACCAACCAAGATGATTTAGGCATACAATCCAACTCACCAAAGGCAAGTTCTGTCACCAACTCAGAGCCGAGACACAATATAAATAGGGAGGCTTGTCCAACAAAGGTCCTAGTGGGGGAAAAGGTTCTTCCATGCCATAAGTCAAGTAGTAAGTCAGGTTAGAAACAAAACTGGAAGGTAATGGATGGGTGGAGACAATGAAGGATGAAGCCAACACTAGCAAGCCAAAACAGTGGTGGGAATGACTACCTCTATTCTCCATAAGGAGGGTAAAACCAATGAGTATAGATCAGGAACTTCCAAGTCTAAGTAGGGCCATCAATACATAATACAAAATACATCCAAGTCCATATAATTATGACCGCCAGATCATGACACCACATGTTAATACATGTCACAAAAATGAGTAGAAGAGTAATGATAACCATAACACAATATAAAAAGTTGAGTCATAATCATGCATATAATCCATCTGAAACATCATCTGTCCAATGAGAAAGCACTGATATAAAACTGGGCAACAATAACTGCTCTATAATGACTAAATGGCTACATCGGTCCTCAAATCTGAGTGTCTTGAGACTCAGTCCTGACATGGGAGAGTACAATAGTCCACAAATACAATAATGATCCGTCAAAACTGCTCATCTCAGCATCTCATATGTAAGATATCTGGCTGAAAAATTCCCTGTGTTTGAAAAATAGAATATGGTAGCCTGGCTACTATATATGTGATAACAATTACTAAGAGACTACGAGTGTTTATGTGAAAAACCCCAATTTTACCCTAGGGTTTTAAGCATGAAAAATTGGATCTAATTGTAAATGGTGAAATTAATCAAAATTAGACACTCGGATTGATTGCTAGGTGTAAGATTAGACAATTGGAGGTAAAACTAGCAATACCTAGTTTGCGGAACTGAAGATTCCCACTTCTCCCAAGGAGGGCGTCTTCCCCTAGAGGAATGGCCAGTGTGTTAGATGGGAAAATGGAGTCCAATGGTCACGAAAATTGAAACTAAGGTGTTTTAATATATTTCCAAGGTGGGTTTTAAGTTTTAAAGCTCGCCGCAAACTAGAACCTATAAATCTAAAAATCGAGGGTTTTAAAATGAGAGTTTCGCTAGAGAATCTTATAAATAATGGAATAGAAAATTAAAAAAAGAGATTATGAGTAGATCTTACCCGGGAAATCTTGTAGATGTCTTGCAAATGATGATCTATCTTGTCTCGATCAATTTGAAGCGATTTTGACGAAGTACCAAGTCGAAACGATTTGCGCAAATGATGTAGCACGCCCCTCTTCCATGCATCGTCAAACTACTAAAAGTGAGATTTTCTACACATGAAAAAGACACCGGAAATGCAAGAAAACCAGACTGCATATCAAAGATCAAAGACGCCGTTGAAAAACCCTGTGATTATGAAAACGTCTTCAAGAGAAACGAGTTGGGATATAAGAGAAAACACCCTCCTGCATGCAAAACACCATCTTCCAAAAATATTTGATACCCCGGAAAAATACTTCAAATGCTAAGCAAAATAAATTTTCTAATCATAAACAAGAACATCCCACAAAGAAGATCCAAGAATTTCTGCAAAAATCTCTTTATTCAAATATCCACAGCTAAGAGTACAAAATTTCCCGATGGGATACAATGAGGGGGTCTCTTCTTTATATAGCTTTTGAGAGACACAAACCCTGAAAGTTTTTGAGAACCCCAACCTCGTTTGTTTGCTTCTCTGTATAGTTTAATGCCCAAAGCCTTGTATGCACAAATTTTTAATAAAATTTGACTAAACTGAAACACATGGAATTCTTTTTTAAATTTAACGATTCAGAAATTTTCTTTTCAAGAAAAAAAATTCAAACTCAAAAATTTAAATCAGCCAAACACATGAAAAATAACACTGTGGTTTTTTACCAATGGTCCAGGATAAAACCCCTAAGGGAAAACCTGTTTCTGAGAGAGAGATTTATTATTTCTTCAGGTAAAATACATAAATCCAATCAACAATACTTATCAATTTTTCTTCTCGAAATCTGAACCCTTTACTGCTGACTTTCTCCTCAAAAATTCGTGCCAACTTCAGCCTTGAAATTCATGCCAGAATCTGCCTGTACAGACATAATCAAATGTTAAAATTCCATATGCTAAGCTAGATTATTAACATTTAATTTCAATTTCATAACAAAAGCATATAGACAGGATCACTGAAAGAAACAATATCACAAGAACAACACAGATTTATCTTGGGAAAACCCTAATGGAAAAAACCCAGCAAAAGCTTCCTCAATATAGATGCCCGAAAAGATAAAAGTTAAAACCCAAAAGACTGATCCTCCTCTTTCTCCAGCTAACTCTTTCTCTCTCTCTCTCTTATGCGCTACACAAGTGAGTGTGAGTGTGTTCAAATGAGAAGCACCTCACCTCTATTTATATTCTTTCGTTCACTTGACATTTAACTTAGTTATGTAGGCTCGAGTAAACTTAACTCAGTTATGTAGGCTCGAGTAACCACAACTAGATTAACTTAATATAATAACATATTCCGGAGGGTACTAATGACCCGACTTACAATGAAGGGGACTTCCTCATGACTCTTATGAATTCTCTCGATTAGGAACATCGGGGTACAAAGAAATACAAATGATTCTCCCAATAGAAACATCGGGGATCAATAAAATATATATAGAATATTCTTTGAAGTTACAATAATTCAACACTCCCCCTTAACGAGAAGGGTATTCTACAACAACAACAACAACAGTAGGAAAGAGAGGACATCATCAATATCATGAGGGTGACACATCTATAGATCATTGGAAGCTTTTTCAACATCTTTGACACATAGTCTTCATCTTTAATTTCAGCAGGAAGATTTCTTTGACAACATCATCGTCAACATTTTGGTTTTCAACAACATCATCATCAATAGTACTTTGACCTTTGGATCAGTAACACTTTGAGCAACATCATCATCAGACTCTGATCTTCTGATCAACAACATCATCATCAGCAACAACCTAAGCAACATCATCATCACACTCTGATCTTTCGATCAACAACAATATGAGCAACATCATCATCACACTCTGATCTTTCGATCAGCAAAGTCATCATCAACAACAATCTGAGAAACATCATCATCACACTCTGATCTTTCGATCAGCAACATCATCATCATCATCAATAACCTGCAATCCAAAATACGAAGACGAAAGTCTTTGGATCATTTTTGGACTTGAGTCCAGGGATGATACAATCCCACCACATTCTTGACAACCGAAGTCACCGGATACAATTACGGGATAGTCACTCCCTATCACTTTAGGACTAAGTCCAAGGATGATGCAATCCTATCACGTTCTCAAGTACTGAAGTCACCGGATCCATTTTGAACAAAAGTTCAAGGATGATACAATCCTACCACGTTCTTGACTACCGAAGTCACCGGATCCATTCTGAACAAAAGTTCAAGGATGATACAATCCTACCACGTTCTCGAGTACCGAAGTCACCCGATCCATTCTGAACAAAAGTTCAAGGATGATACAATCCTTCTTCTTTCTCGGAGACATAAGTCTACAGATCACTTTAGGACAGATGTCCAAGGATGATACACTCCCACTGCAACATCACTGCTCCCCCCTTTCGAGGAAGGTCTTTCCAAACAACACCAAGCTTGTCTCAAAAGTATTCAAACTTTACCCGAGACAAAGGCTTCGTCAACACATCAGCAACTTGTTCATCAGTACTCACATATTGGAGCTTTATGGCTCCCTTCTGCATCATATCTCGAATGTAGAAATATCAGATTTCTGTGCTTCGACCTATCGTGGAACACTGGGTTCTCTATCATCTTTATACAACTTTGGTTATCACATAGAATCACGGTAGTATCCAACTCCAGGTTGAATAAACCTGACATCAGCTTCCGAAGCCATATGGCTTCACAACTAGCAGAGCAAGCTGCTATATATTCTGCTTCAGTCATGCTAAGAGCAACACTGGACTGTTTCCTGCTAAACCATGAAATCATAGCAGATCCCAGACTATAACATCCACCTGATGTGCTTTTCCTGTCTGATACACTTCCAGCCCAATATAGCCATACAATCTGTACTCATGGTTTCCATCATAGCATAGACCAAACTCTATAGTCCCTTTCAGATATCTCATCACATGTTTTGTAGCTATCAGGTGAACACGTCTAGATTGAACTAGATATTGACTCAAGGTGTTCACAACAAAAGAAATGTCTGGTTTGGTATTTGTTAGATACATCAACAACCCAATAATCTGTCTGTATTGAGTCACATCCACTAACTCTGATGAGTCATCAGCTAACAACTTCAGGTTGGAATCCATGGGTGTGGCCATGGCTTTGCATTCCAACATATCGAATCTTTTCAATATCTCTATTGCATACTTTCCCTGGTTGAGAAAGATTCCTTCTGAACTTTGCCATACTTCCAGACCTAGGAAATAATGCATTAACCCAAGGTCTTTCATCTCAAATTCTTCAGTGAGCTTCTTCTTGCTTTCCACAATCTATTTCTCATTCCCTGTAAAAAATAAATCATCCACATATAGTAAAAGTATGACAGGTTCATCTTCTATAACCTTGTAGTAAAGGTTAGGATCAGCTTTACTCTTGGTAAAGTCCAAGCTCGTTAGGAAACTATCTATCCTTCCATACCAAGCTCTAGGAGCTTGCTTCAAGCCATACAGAGCCTTCTTCAGTTTGCATACGTGAGTCCTTCTGTCTTCAACTTCAAATCCTTGTGGCTGTTCAATGTATACTTCTTCTTCAATCACACCATTTAGGAAGGCTGTCTTCACATCCATCTAGTGTAAGTCCCACTTCATCATGGATGCAAGTGCCATGATAGCTCTAATCGAAGTATACCGTGCTATTGGTGCAAATGTCTCTTCATAATCAATTCCCTCTTTCTGAGAGAAACCTCTGGCCACAAATCTTGCTTTATACTTCTCGATACTTCCATCAGCTGCATGTTTTATCTTGTAGATCCATTTGGAGGATACTACACTCTTGCCTTCTGGTTTGGGAACTATATCCCATACATCATTCTTCATTATTGACCGGTATTCTTCAGCCATTGCTTCTACCCATTCTTTCTTCTGTACCGCTTCTTCGTAGTTTGTAGGTTCTTGATCCACCAGATCACAAATTAAAGCCACATAGCTGGAAAATGGCTTGGGCTTCTTGCTTATCCTTGTGGAGCCTTCAGGAGCTCCATATCTTTCTGCTTCGTGTATAATTTCTCTTGCCCAAGCAGGCTTTCGCTTTCGTGATATCTCCATCCTAGGAGGTTCTTGTGGTTCTGTCATATCATGCTCTTCAGGAGATTCATCTTTAGGGAGGACTGTAGTCTCTACATTTCTGGGAGGTGCATCTTCCTCATACACTTCTTCATGTTGGCATTTTCTGTATCTCTTGAGAGCTGCTTCTTCATCGAATGTTACATCTCTACTGATTTCCATGTGATGGAATCTATGAATGTAAATTCTGAATGCCTTGGACACTTCACAATTTCCAACAAATATCCCCTTCTTTCCAGAAGGGTCCAACTTGGTTCTTTTCTCTTTTGGTATATGAATATATACTGGACAACCAAATATTTTGAGGTGACTTACCTCAGGCTTCTTTCCGGTGAACATCTCTTCTAGAGTCTTGAATCCAAGGGCACTGTGAGATATTCTGTTCTGTACATATACAACAGTTCTTGCTGCTTCTTCCCATAGATGCATTGGAAGATCTTGATCATATATCATTTTCTTCACTGCTTCCATGATGGTTCTGTTCTTTCTTTCCGCAACACCATTCTATTGAGGATTGTAGGGAGTAGTTAGTTCCCTCTTGATTCTGACATCTTTGCAAAAAGCTTCAAACTCTTTTGAAGTATACTCTCTGCCATTGTCTGATCGGAGAGTCTTGATTCTCTTGTCTGTAAGGTTTTCTATTAAGGCTTTGAATTCTTTGAATTTCTCAAACACTTCATTCTTTGCTTTCAAGAAGTATATCCATGTCTTCCTTGAATAGTCATCAATAAATGTAATATAATATTCAAAGCCACTTAGAGATGTGGAGGACATTGGATCACACATATCTGAATGAATCAATTCCAACGTACCTTTTGTTTTTGTTTCACTCTTCGAGAAAGGATTCTTGATGTTCTTTCCTTTCGCACATCCTTTGCAAATGCCTTCATGTTTGATCCTCATGTCTGGTAATCCCGTCACTACTTTGTTCACATGAGGTAGTGTTTTGTAATTGATGTGAGCAAGCCTTCTATGCCATAGTTCACTAGGATCAGTGGACTCATGAACAAGGGTTGTTTTTGAATCTCCCTTGAGTTTATACAGGCCTCCTTCTTCACGAATGACAACTGCATCTTCAATATTCTTTCCTTTGGGCCACATGACTACTTGGCCATCTATGAATGCAACTCTGAATCCTTTCTTATCTAAAGCTGAGATAGAAAGTAAATTCTTCTTTAGACCTGGTACATATAGTACTTCTTTCATCTTTAGGGGATTTCCTGAATCAAGCTTGTAGCTTGCTTCACCAATTTCTTTGAACAGATATTGATAGTCATCTCCTAGAGATACTTTCTGAGGAGAGTTTGTTTCTTCAAGTCTTGACAGAGTTTTTTTTGTCCCATCATGTGCTTTGAAGCACCACCATCAATAAGCCAAGTATCTTTTCCAGGTGTTATAGATCCGGAGAGTGCAGAGAATAGCACATACTCTTCTGCATCTTCTTCTCTTGCTTGCTTTCTTGGAGGTCCTTCCTCTTCTTCTTCTTCGTCCTCATCTTCAGCTAGATGAACATGATGTCTTTTGTTGTTGTTGATCCTCTTCTTGTACTCTTGTTTCTTCAAAGGACAATTTCTGGCAATGTGTCCTATCTTATCACAGTGAAAACATTGACAGCCAGAGTAGTCCCTATCGGGGAGACTTTCTCTTGTCTTCTGGAACTTTCTGGGAGGTTGATGCTCCTTGTGGTTTTTGTTATCACCAACCTTGTAGTTGCCTGTGTGAGGTGGATCCAGGATGGATGGTAGAGGGGCAAGCAACTAAGGAGGTGGAACTAAGACTGCCTTGACTCCCAAATGGATGGTTGTCACGCCAATCAATGCAGTCTTCGCTTTATGTTATCTAAGTCCAAGACAACAACGGGGGAGACCCGGATCTACTCTCGGCAGGAGAGATCAGACCTAGACACCAAATCAGATCAAGTATGGCTTGAGGTACGTAAGGTGTAAGGTAATTAGAAACTCTAGATCTATGGATGATAATATTAAGTGGACTTGGGCTTTGGAGGAGGGCTTCAATCTTATGAGGGTTGATCCAAAGTGAAATACAAGTGACCTGTAGGGGTAATACTAGATCTAGGGTTGAGGTACTAGCAACTGATGAAGATAACCGCCTTCTTGGGAAATGCAACCGAGACAGGGTGAGTAAGGATAGAGTTGGGACTGTCTAGTACCAAAGGGATAGACTCATGAGAGATATGGCAATGCCAGATTACCCGAGTCATCAAGGAGCAGTCAACTTTTAGGGGAAAGAGGTCAAAAGAGGGCTAGCGGTAGGCTTAGAGATCAGTGCCTGTTGGGCCTTGGGAAATGGAGTCCATATCTGCACAGCGTTAAAGTGAACCCACTTGGGATATGCCTTGATCTATGGACCCAGAAAAGTGTTTGGCCCGGAAGATTCAGTTTACAGGGTAACCATCAGAAGGAGGGCTAGCGCTAGGGTTTGGAGAGACAGATCTGTAGATCTAGGACAACCAAGAGACTATCAGCTCAGCGTTGGAGGGGAGATGAGATCAGAATGGCTTGATCTACAAACCCAAGTCATAAAATTTCAAAAAAAGTCAGATCTGGAAAAGTCAAATTCTGATGAGGGAAGCTAAGATGCTGAAAGTCAGTTTTTCAGATCTAGGGCTACCTGGCAGGAACTAGCTCAGCGTTGGGGGTGTTTTGGAGAGAGGGAGGCCTGATCTACAAACCCAAGTGATTATTTTCCGGAAAAAGTCAAAATTTCAGTGGGGGCGCTGGGGTTTGAGCAGTCAGAAAGTCAGATCTAGGGCAAACTAGTCAAAATTTGGACAACGTTGAGGAGGATTTAGTGAGAGGGGTACCCGATCTACAAAACCCAGCAATGGTTTGTCCAAAGATCGAGTAGTTCGCTGATTAAGTATTTTTTGGATTTTTTATTATTTAGGAGTTTTTCAGAAAATTTGAAGAAATGCAGGTACAATGGATTGAGATCTGAAAGAGAAGAGACTGACCTATAGATCTTACCTGGAAATGTTTGTAGATGCCTTGATGATTATGATCCCCGCCATCCCGATCAATTCTGGAAGATTTGAGTGAGTTCTAGGACCAACGTTATGCTCCACGTGACCAATGCGCCCCCCTATCCTGCACAAGCAAATGCCAACAATATCAGATTTGCTGTACCACGAAAGAAAAAGCTAGATCTACAAAAAAGTAACAAGATGTAATCATAGATCACAATGAAGCTAATGAAAACCCTCTGATACAAGACGAAGACAATCCGAGCGAGTTGAGGCCTCCCTGAAAAAACGCTCCAGCTGAAAACGACCTCCTGTAGACAAGACAATGATCCCGAAAACAAAAATATAGATCTCACACAATATTCCGAATGCTAGGAAGCAAGAGATTTTCCAGCCACCACCAAAGAACATCAGATGCAAATCAGATCCAGAAAATATCCACAAAAAAGTTTTTCTATTAATTAGATCCAAGAGCCAAAGACCTCTTACAAATGAAAAGCTCTCTCCTTTAAATAGAAATGAGAGAACCAAAATCCTAACCACTTTCAAAACGAGTGGCTAAGATTAAAAGATAAAAATGTTCTAATCAATGGTTGAGATGAGCTCAACATACAATACATGGATCAATATAACCATAAAGTACCAAAGTGGACTAGATCACCCATAAAGTGGGTACCCCACTCAACAAAAAATAAATGAAGCACATGGTGGGTCCATGTAGTGTTAACTAAATCCCTCTGGGTGCCCCATGGCACAATAAAATAAAATAATATTTTAATTTTTTGACTTTGTGCCTCCTTGAAGAAATTGTGAGTCTCCCAAAAGCTCCAGAAAATAATATAAAAATGCCCAAAAAATAGGTGTGGGTCCAATCAAATGCTGCAACTGCTGGAGAAGGTGCGAAGGACATCACTCTCATCATCATGACTCATCCCATGTCATTTTCTTGCCTTAGTAGCCCAAATTGATTTCTTCAATAGCCATTTAATCATTTTTTAATCTGCCTCGAGAAATGTGAACCTTCCAAAACAGCCTCCTAGGGTGCCTGCATTGTCCAACTGAGCCCAACAGACTCTCTTGGATGGGGGTACTATGGTACAATCAAGTGGCTGCACCCCCTATGCCCCTTACAACGCCCTAGTAGATCCAATAAAAACATTTCCCTGCTCAGACACATCATCCTGTGAAGCAAAACTGCATCAAAAGAGTAAAATGAGCCTGGCCATCTCTGCAAGTGCATGGAACTGAAAATAAACTATCTCATTAGACTCAGAGAGTCCAAATCCATCTAGGGTGTATACTCATACCTTTTCCAGGTCTCTACCTGATCATCAACCATATCCAATAGACAATATAATCATCTGTAAATGACCAGATACCAATAATATAACTCAGACTATCATCCATCTGCTGCAAGTGTTATAAGGCTAAGACATGCTCTACAAATCATTTAAGCAACAATCACAACAAGTAGCAGTCATCTCACTGGCGGTACATCAACCAAACACATATATAGGGTTTTGTTTATTATTACTTAGACGAGACTTTCAGGACTATACTCACTTCATAGTTGTAGTCAATTTGCTAGTGAAGGGTGAAGGTCGAAACTGACAAGGCTAGGGCAAAGGATGGCTTCCTACTTAACATCATGACACTTTAGATATGGAAGGGGAATACTCACTATAACCACATGTCGAACAAACAACAACACAGGGAATGGCAGTGCCTCACAAATGGTTGAGTTGTTCAGAGAGTGCTTATTCAACTTAGGCATCATGTCTACATCAGGTTTGATCCAGTTTCATCAGGACCATAAATTTTATTTCCATGGCCTTTTTTGGCCTATATGACCCTTTGGGACTTCACCAGTGCTTAAAAGCACAACTAATCGCAGCTTTCATCCGAGACATATTCAAATTTATAAGGTCAACAATATTTGGATATAGCATATTTAACCATTGCTTTTGGGACCTTTTCTTATACCCTTGAAGGGGTATTTTAACATTTGATTGCTCTTGCCCTTTTCTCACATATGTTAAGAAACACATTTTAGAATTTACATTTTCCATGGGTGCATATATAAACATTTCCAATACAAGTAGTACATGAGCTTTCAGTTTTAGCCAACACAACTCAAGTGACCAGGAGGAGTTCTGCACAGTGCCAAACATCGGGACAACCGACCAAAATGATTTAGGCATACAATCCGACTCACCAAAGGCAAGTTCTGTCACCAACTCAGAGCCGAGACACAATATAAACAGGGAGGTTTGTCCAACAAAGGTTCTAGCGGGGAAAGGTTCTCCATGCCACTAGTCAAGTAGTAAGTCGGGTTAAAACAAAATTGGAAGGAAATGGATGGGTGGAGACAATGAACAATGAAGCCAACACTAGCAAGCTAGAGTATGGTGGGAATGACTACCTCTATTCTCCCTAGGGAGGGTAAAACCAATGAGTATACATCAGGAACTTCTAAGTCTAAGTAGGGACATCAATACATAATACAAATACATCCAAGTCCATATTTTTATGACTGCCAGATCATGACACTAAATGCTAGTATATGTCACAAAGATGAGTATAAAAGCAATGATAACCATAACACAATATAATAAATGCTGAGTCATAACCATGCAAATAATCCATCTAAACCATCATCTGTCCAATGAGAAAACACTAACACCAATCTGCACATCACTAACTGCTTTGCAAATGACTAAATGGCTACATCAATCCTGAAATCTGAGTGTCCTGAGACTCAATCTTGACATGAGAGAGTATAATAGTCCACTAACAAAATAATGATCCGTCAAAACTGCTCATCTCAGCATCTCATATGTAAGAGATCTGGCTGAAAAATGTACTGTATCTGAAAAATAGAATATGGTAGCCTGGCTACTATATATGTGATAACGGTTTCCTTTCTTGAAGTTAGGTTGACTTCTTCTCTTGGTATGAGTGGCTAGGGCTTGATCCTCTTCCTTTAGTAGGGCTTCTCTATTTGCCACTCTAGTCTCTTCTTGAATACAGTCTTCCCATACAACATCAAACTTCATGCTTTCCTTCCTAGCACACATCATTTGAATGAATGACTCCCAGGGTCTGGTGAGACCATTGAGAGTAGTCATAACTAACTCATCTTCATTTAGGTTGTCTCCAATAGGTTCTAGTTGTTCCTTGAACTTGGAGACCCTTGTGAAGTAGTCCTAGATGGATTTTCCATGACTCATCTTGGTGCTTTTCAGTTGAGCTCTTAGATTCATCTTTCTGTTGATGTTCCTTCCTTCATACATTCTGGATAGGGCATCATACATTTCTTTCGGAGTCTTCTTGGATGACACTGGAGGGATCAAGTGATCCTTGATAGAATCGAGAATGATTCTTTGTGCCCTAATCAGATCCTTCTTGTGCTTCTCCTTAGCTTCAGCTTCTTCGGGTTCAGGAATTTCATCCTTGATATATTTTTCAAGATCATTCTCCTTGAGAATGAGACCAATCCTGTACTTCCATGGTCGGAAATTTTCTATGCCTTCTAGCTTTTCCTCAAGCTTAGTGCTTGGGGCCATCTTGTTAGAAAGTGACAAAAATTGAAATTCTGCGGAATGAGAAACTGATCTTACCAGGAGATGCGCTTGATTGAGGCGAGTTGACTGGTGTGCTTGGTTTATTGAGATCTTAAGTTTTCACCTTTCAATTTTGACTTGTGAGATTCAGCACTGCAGCTTCTAGCAGTTTTCTGGTGCAACTGTCAAATTAGGGTTTGACTTTCCGGGAGATCTACTCCTTCAAAAACTTCAATCCCTGGCTCAGAAGATGTGCTCTAGGAGGGCACAACTTTCCATGCAAGCAGTTTTCCAAAACTCCAAATTTTTTCCGAAACCCTAATTTCTTGTCGTGGAGAGAGAGAGGGCTTTTTCTCTTGTGAAAGCTGTCCTATTCAGGTTAGCTCTGATAGCATGTTAAAATTCCATATGCTAAGCTAGAATATCGGCATTTAATTTCAATTTCATAACAAAAGCATACCAGGAGATGCGCTTGACTGAGGCGAGTTGACTGGTGTGCTTGGTTTATTGAGATCTTAAGTTTTCACCTTTCAAATTTGACTTGTGAGATTCAGCATTGCAGCTTCCAGCAGTTTTCTGGTGCAATTGTCAAATTAGGGTTTGACTTTCCGGGAGATCTACTCCTTCAAAAACTTCGATCCCTGGCTCAGAAGATGCGCTCTAGGAGGGCGCAACTTTCCATGCAAGCAGTTTTCCAAAACTCCAAATTTTTTCCGAAACCCTAATTTCTGGTCGAGGAGAGAGAGAGGGCTTTTTCTCTTGTGAAAGCTGTCCTATTCAGGTTAGCTCTGATAGCATGTTAAAATTCCATATGCTAAGCTAGAATATCGGCATTTAATTTCAATTTCATAACAAAAGCATATAGACAGGATCACTGAAAGAAACAGTATCACAAGAACAACACAGATTTTATCCTGGGAAAACCCTAATGGGAAAAACCCAACAAAAGCTTCCTCAATATAGATGCCCCAAAAGATAAAAGGTAAAACCCAAAAGACTGATCCTCCTCTTTCTCTAGCTACAACTCTTTCTCTCTCTCTCTTATGCGCTACACAAATGAGTGTGAGTGTGTTCAAATGAAAGTACCTCACCTCTATTTATATTCTTTCGTTCACTTGACAATGGACATTTAACCTAGTTATGTAGGCTCGAGTAAACTTAACTTAGTTATGTCTGCTCGAGTAACGAAAACTAGATTAACTTAATATAATAACATATTTCGGAGGGTACTAATGACCCGACTTACAACAGAGGGGACTTCCTCATGACTCTTATGAATTCTACCAATTCGGAACATCGGGGTACAAAGAAATACAAATGGTTTTCCCGATAGAAACATCGGGGATCAATAAAATATATATAGAATATTCTTCGAAGTTATAATAATTCAACATCAAATATGTACCTTTCCTCGAAATTTGTGCCAACCGTACTGCTGTACTAAAACCTCAAAAACTGTGTCCGTCCGTACTGCTATACGGATTTTCAAAATATGGGTCGTACCTCGATTTCTGTGCCCGTCCGTATTGTATGGAATTTCTCGAAATCTGTGCAGAAGTAATGCTGTATAGATTCTTGGTTTCTGTGCTGCTGTATGAAAAGTCTCCTCGAAATTTGAGCCAAACTTCTCGAAATTTGTGCCAAAACTCTCCTCAATTTTTGTGTCCAAATTTGTCTTCACAATTTTTCTCTCCTACTAGTTATGAAATCTCTTCAAAACCCTCTCTGCTCTTCTTCCTCTCTCCAAAAATTCTCTTCCTGAAGTGAATAATGAGATGAGTTTGCCTTTCCCTAGTCCCTTTTTGTTCAATTTCCTCTTCAATCTAATGGTCAAGATTAGATTAGATGAAGGGTTCTCAGTAAATGCTCCATTAATTAATTAATAAATGACATTTAGTGCACCTCATGTCATTTAATAAAGTGAGAGCAACCCCTTTTAAATAATCACACACACAACTTTAATTTAAATATGAACTTAAGATAAACCATGACTTTAGCCTTTTTAATGAAATCACTTGAAAAACATAATGTAAATCCCACTTAGCAAGATATCTCAAGATGTGTTTTGCGGCAGTCCAATGCACTCTCCTGGGCTCCACCATGAACTGATTGAGAGTGTTTACCGCAAAACTCAGATCTGGTCTGGTGTTGACCAGATACATCAACGAACCAATAAGCCGACGATATAAAGTTAGGATCAACCAACTCTTCCTCATAAGCATGAAGCTTTGTCCAGTTGGTGATCATGGGTGTAAACATAGGCTTGCAATCGTCCATCCGAAATCTCTTCAGAACATCTGCAACATATTTTCCTTGCCGCAGGAAAACATGACCATCCTCCTGCCAAACCTCCATCCCCAAATAATAGTGCATCAGGCCAAGGTCAGTCATGTCAAATTTTGAAGCAAGATCCTTCTTGCAAGCATCAATAAGGTGCTCTCCTCCAGTAATGAACAAATCATTAACATAAAGCAGAAGAATGAGCGGAACACCACTAACCACAATGTAGTATAGGTTGGCATTCGCCTCACTCTTTCGAAACCCAATCGAAAGCAAGTAGGAATCTATCCTGGAATACCAAGCCCGAGGGGCTTGTTTCAGACCATACAAGGCCTTTTTCAGCCTGCATACATGAGAACCTCTCTCATACACCGCAAAGGCCTGTGGCTGCTCCAAATACACCTCCTCCTATAGAAGACTATTGAGAAAAACGGTCTTCACATCCATCTGATGGATCTTACAACCCATCTCTACCACGAAGGAGATGATTGCTCTGATCGAAGAAAATCTAGCCACTGGTGCAAAGGTCTCATCATAGTCAACTCCCTCTACTTGTGAGAACCCACACGCAACAAAACGAGCTTTGTACTTCTCGATGCTGCCATCTGCAGCATGCTTGATCTTGTAGAGCCACTTGGAAGTTACAACTGACTTCCCCTTTGGTCTCAGAACCACTTCCCACACCCCTTTCTTCATGATGGAATTGTACTCTTCCATCATGGCATCTCTCCAAACCTGGTGCACAGAAGCCTCCTCATAAGTGGTCGGTATAGTATCACGCAAGCTAGTCACCTGTGCCATATAGCTGGAAAATCTCTTAGGTGCCTTGCTCTCTCTAACCTTCCTCCTGTGTGGTCCGACAGACTCCTCTACTTCTTTCATAAGCTCCTTAAGCCAACTTGGATTTCTCTTGGAAGAAGCATCCTGTCTCAGACTCTCCTCTACATCCTCATTAGACACCTCTCTCCCTGAAGAAGTATCAATAACCTGAGATCCTGTCCCTGGTGAACCTGTACCAAGTGTATCCGAATCACCTGAAGGTGTAACCTGTGAACCTGTGATCCGAGAAGCTGTCCCTGTACCAGAAGTCCCTGAAGACTAAGCCCCTGAAACTGATGAACCTGTAACCTGTGACCCAACCACTCCCGAAACCGGTGACCCTGAGCTATGACTCGCTGAACTTTGAACTGTCACCTGTGGAGTATTCTGTTGCTCCTCTATCTCAGAATCTAGAGATCTCCTGAAGGCTTTCTCCTCCTCAAACTTCACCTCCCTCCTCACCACAACTTTCCTCTGTGTAGGAAGGTATATACGAAAAGCCTTCGAAGTCTCGTCATACCCAACAAAGATACCTCGCTGTCCTGTAGCCTCCAACTTTGTCCTCTTTTCAGAAGGGACATGTGAGTATGTAAGGAAACCAAATATACGAAAGTTACCTATCTCAAGCACTTTCCTGGTGAACATCTCCTCAGGAGTTTTGCACCACAAGGCACGGTGCGGACTCTTGTTGAGTACATAAACAACAGTGCTACAGGCCTCTGCCCATAGAAAGTAAGGAAGACTCTGATCATGCAGCATGGTTTTAGCTGTTGTCCGCTGATTGCACACCAGCAATAGAAATCTTCTGAAAGCTGTCTCCTCATTTGAGAAAGTGGGAGAGGTGTGGCCTTGGGGGCAAGCATAGAGCCAGGTACTGTCACCTACTCCTAGCTCCTCCGTTTAGGCTAACTCCTAACGAAGCCAAGGGGGGTCGTCCCTAACAAAGAGTTTTCTATGGCTCAATGTGTTTAAGTGTTTTTGATGTTATGATGCAGATGGGTGTTGTTTAGGAGTTATTATGATGAAAGATGATTATAATTATGAATTTCGAACACAAGACAAAAGCAATCCATGTTGCTGTACTGGATTAATAGATGAACAGTATATCAAGTACTTGTAAAATAAAGATGCATTCACAGATAAAGATTTTTATAAGCTAAGGACAAATGATCCAGATTTAATAATCATGCATAAAATAACAGACTAGTGCCTTATGGAGTCGAAGCTCTGCAATGCTTAAAGAAATAACAAGTCCTGAAATAAAGCTAGTGAATGTTTTTTTTTGGTATCTAGAGTAATCGACAACTAGCCGGTTTCGTACTCGCGTGACACGGGGTCGATTCCGTCCGCTACCACTATAACCTCTAGGAGAATATGCTGACCCCCACAACGCATCTCAGGCTACAACAAGGTTTGAACCCTTGACGTGCGTAACGGCCCGTACACCTTAACAAGTGCACGGTTGCCAATTGGTCTACACCTCGGGGGGTAAAGCTAGTGAATGTTATGCGAGTGCTCTTGGTACGTTTTAAATGTTTTAGTGGTCTTGCTTATTATGGCTTTGAAACGAAGAAGGTATCAGAGACCAACCGGGAAAGTGTTTAGAGTCATTCCGTTAAAGACATGTCGGCCTGTCCAGTATCTCGGGCTGGTATCCAAGAGGATTGACCAGCTAGCCGGGAAGCTTAGACAACGGGGAGTTCCGACGCCTTTACTGAGAATAGACTTGAAACTTTCTACAACGTCGGTGCATTGGTTAAGGGGTAAAATTTTAGTTGTGTTGTTATTGCGATCTTAGCAAGTCCGTTCACCATTCTGAGTACAAGCCCAACTATGAAGTCGGCAGAGCATACTAGGTGAAGGATGTCAACGAAGTAAATTAATTAAGGGGGAATGTGAGTTGAAAAGATTTTATTATTATGAGCACACAGTTCAACTCTTCGACAGAGAGTGCTCTTGACTTTGTCTTATGACAGAAGTTCAAGAGACTTTAATTAATCTATATGCTTGATGCAAGAATAATGCAGTGGGAATGCTCTTCGACAGAAAGTGCTCTTGACTTGGGTTACTGCAAGTTCAAGAGACTTTGGTTCTTTTTATAAGACAATCAGCTTGTAAATTGAAACCACATGATAGCTCAACAAATTGTAAAATAATGAAGCGATGACATAGTAAGATGATAAACCACTTGCAAATAAAGAAAACAACTCTCTTTCAGGTTTTAAGGCCTTAATCGGGAGAGCATGGGGGTAAGTAGAAAACCGAAATAAAAAACAACTCTCCGATAGAGAGCACTCTTGATCCACAAAGTGAGATTCAAGAGATTTCTAATTGTTAAGCAGTTGAAATACTTTTGAAAGATGAAAATTTTTAAAAGATAAACAACTTAACAATGAAATAAAACAAGCTAAGCTAGCAATTAGTGGAAAGTAAATTTAAGCTAGCAATCACTATTCTAAAGCAAAATGAAACTAAACTAGCAGAATATTTCTAAGTGCAAAAGATAGAAAAATCAATCTAATCTACTCAAAAAATATGACAAAGATCTAAGTTAACCAAGGCAACACTCTTCCCCAAATGGAGAAGAAACACGAAAATCGGAGGCCTTATCCCACTTAGCCTTATTTCATTAATTTTTACAAGATGAGGGAATTTAGCCCTTTGAAAATGAAGAAAGTGACTAATCAAGAGAACTTGAAGCCTTATTATGACTTGTACAAAAAAGAATGATTTTTTGAAATTGGATCCTCTTCTTGGTATGGTTCATCGTTTTAGCTCTAAATCTTTTGGTTCTAGCTTTGCTTGCTCTTTCTTTGCTTGATTTTGCTCTTCGTTCACCTGTAAGTAAGAGCTCTAAACAATAGCGAGTAAGAGTGTTAGGAAACCAAATTTTAACTTATGACTCGAGAAGATGAAAGTGAACAAGATGTTAAGTGCCTAGTGAGATAAATAAAAGCCCAAAGCAGTAAAACAAGACCAAAAAATCAGACCTTGGAAATGAGAGGAAAAACTTGCCTTTTATGACTCAAAATGCACGTTTTTCAATGAAATGACTTGAAATTTTTTTTTTTGAGAAATAAAACTTATAGATTTTTCATAATTTTTAGGCTAATTTCCAGAATTGGAAAATAGCAGAAAATGTCAAAAAATCAGCAAAAAACAACAAGCTTAAATTTGCATGCTTTTTGAGGAAAAGATGAAAAAATTAAAAAATTAAAAAAATATCGAAAATTTTCTGATTTTTAGGGTAATTTCCAGGATTAAAAAATAACAGAAAAAATGTCAAAGAATCAACAAAAAAACAAGCAGCTTAAATTTGCACGTTTTTTGAGAAAAAGTAAAAAAAACTTGAAAAAATAATTTTTTGGAAAATTTTCGAATTTTTTTTTATTTTTTAAAATGAATTTCTAGAATTAAAAAATAATGAAAAACACAAAAAAACCAGCAAGCCTAAAAGTGAGAAATTTGCACGTTTTTTCGAGAAAATTCGTGCACGTTTTCCAAGGCAAAAAAAGAAGTAAAAAAATTGACTTTTAACCACTAATCTTGAAATTCTAGCTAGTTGAAAATACGCAAGAGATAGCGGGGAAAGAGAAGTGGCATGCAAAACAATGCGGCAATTGGGGACAAACCCCAAAGTACTTCTCAAAACAAAAGTTTGGCAAAAAGAAAGATGGATTTACAAGTTTGAAATGAAACAAGGATCTTAGATCTAGTCAAAGTTAAAGATTTGAAAAATAGTAGATCTAAACCCAACAAGTAGATCAAAGTATGAATCTTTGATCTACTTTAGCCAATCATAATGCAAAATCTAGAAATGTGAATAAATTGAGAATACTTGCACTACTTGGAAAGAAAATCAATAGGATAAAACCTGTGAAAATGTAGATCCGCTTTGTAGTAACCAATGTAACCAAGATATTTTTTTGAAGTTTGTAGTTTGATGGATGAGGCAAGCAAGCCCTTCGTTTCTCGATTTCTTAAAGTGGAAGCCTCCTTCAAGCACCTGTAGAATGAATGCATAAACCAAACAAAAGCTCTTGTATTTGGGAGAATACCTAAAAGCCACAAAACTTAAGAGAAAAGCATAGATCAAATAATATTGTGCTAGATTGTTAGCCTTCTTATCACAAGATCATATACTTAAGAATCAAAAGAAATGAGCTAAGAATGGTATCACCTTAAACAAGATGAAGCATGGCACACAAATAACTTCTACGTGACCTCCAAAGTCTTCTGCTTTATTCAACTTCAAACAATATTACAAATTTTTCCATAGTGTACTTGCACAAATTCTCCATCCCAATAGAGCTAAAGGAGCCTCTATTTATACAAAGAGAGAAGGCTAAAACCCTAAAACCAAACCCCATAATCTAGCTGACTCGGCACAATAATGAGAGCCCAGACCTAACAATAAGCTGGTGTGAGGGGTGGCCTCCACCTAGGCAAGGCGCCCCCACTCCCAACCCTAATCGCCACAAACCAGCCAATTTGAAGCCCACGTGTGTGAAGGCTCATCCTTGAGAAGATGAGGGCGTGAGCACTATGGGGGATGCGTGAGCCTGAAGGATGAGTTAACCAGTGATGATGGGTGCCAAATCCTTTAGGGATTCCACCAAATATTCATTTCATTTATTTCCCAGCTTCGTAATGATCACCGAGCCAATTACAGCCTTCCAAATCACCAAATTCATGAGTTTAGCTAGAGATGACAAGTTTGCTAACTGAATGTACCTTTAATGCTCTCCGATTGTTGATTGAAGAGGATTTGTGTTGAGTTGAATCATCATAAATGCCCAATCCCATGTCATTTAGCCTTTTATTTTATTCAATTTGGCTAATTTTGGAGAGTTTTTGATTTTCTCCAAAATATTCATTTTTAATATTTTAATTAATAATTTCTCCGTAAATGACTTTTTAAAGAAATTATTAATTATGAGGCCGAATGAACTTCTGAAACTTGGAGATAGCTGGCTGGCTGATCATGAATGATTTTTGGCTTAAGGTTAGAGCCTTCAATCACTGAATTGGGGTTCCGGATGACTGACTTATTACAAAATTAAAATTTCCATTTAAATTATGGAAAAATTTAATTAAAAACTTAGGAAAAATAAAAAAATTAAAAAATTAAAAATCCAAAATTTGACGCGTCCAGTAAAATTTTTCCGGAATTTTTTCTGAGGGTCCTAGTGACTTAGGACATGACCATAGTCTATTCTAATAATGTCTAGTAGGTTTATACATACTCAGTTGGGCTCTAATAACCCCCCAAGGCCTAGAATTCAAAATCGGGCATAGCTTTGGAGGAAGCGGGAGAAAATCTCGTCAATTATACTCGGCTATAGGCAAAGCATACTTGTCAAGGGAAAAAAGTTCCTTGGAATACCTTAGTTGAAATTCTACGTCTTAGGAGACCGAACCACTCAAAACACCCTACTAGCACATTTTATTACAAACCCCGCGGGGCCATGGTCATAATTACTTAAAACAAAAACTGGCTAGGCACAAAGGGTAGATCATCTGATGCATTGGAACATAAACATTTATCATGTTTGTCAAATGGCGGCTCCTCAGGTAATCCAACTATGGTACAAATAAGTTGGGAACACTAGCTGCACCCACTATCGAAATGGTTCTTCCTTTCATCCACTCCATTTTGCTATGGAGTGTAAGGAATTGTCAATTGCCTCTTGATACCCTTCTGTCTACAGAACTCATCGAATGCATGGGAAGTATACTCACTCCCATTGTTTGATCGAAGTACCTTGATCTTCTTTTCGATTTGGTTCTCCCCAAGAGCTTTGAACTCTTCGAACTGAAGCAAGACTTCCTATGATCTATTGCTTCTAAGGAAATAGATCCAGGTCTTCCTAGAAAAGTCATCGATGAGTGTGACATAATACTCATAACCTGTCAAAGAGGTAGATGACATGGGACCACACAAATCTGAATGTATCAACTGAAGCACTCCCTCTAACCTGGTATCGCTACTCGAAAACGCAGTCTTGGTGTACTTCCCAAAGCACACCCCCTGCAAAGACCACTCGCCTCCGTGCTGAACTCTGGGATACCTGTCGTCATATCTCTCAGCATCCTCAAAGCTGGATGGTGAAGGTGGGCCATCCTCCTGTGCCTTAACTCACACAACTCACTACTGCCTTGAGTGTGTGACAGTGCATGATGTGGTTGGAAGAGAAGCTTGTACAATTTTCTGCATCTGACTCCAATCGCACGTGAATCAGATGGACCTGCTGCTTTGGGAAATATGTGAACCTTCCCATTAAGGACATATACACCAAAACCTCTGTCCTCAATCATGAAAACTGAAACAAGGTGCTTCTTTAGCCCAGGGACATACAATACACCCCTCGTAAACATCGGCTGAATGGACTCCGTGTCAAAACGGACAGTCCCACGCTCAACTTCTCTCACCATTGTGTCATCTCCCAACCAGTGTTGCAAACATCGGCGCGGCGAAAAAATCGGCAGGGTCCAGGAAACATCGTTTTGGGATATCTCGGCAACACATCGGCAAACATCGGCAAAAAATCGGCAAACTTAAAAAAATACAAAAATATTCAATTTCAGCTTTAGAAAAAATCGGGAATATCTCGGGATAAATCGGGAAAAAATCGACAATATATCGGGAAAAAATCACCTTGAAAAAATCGGCAATATCTCGAGATAAATCGGAAAAAAATCGGGCAATAATCGGCAAAAAATCGGGAAAAAATCGCCTCGATTTTTTCGGCGATTTTTTGAGAAAAAATCGCCAAGCTGAAAAACTCGCGATTTCTCGGACATCGGCGATTTCTCGGCCGATGTTGGTAACACTGCTCCCAACCTCCAACTCCAAATCTGTCTCTGACATCTTGGCAAACATATCTCGATCACCTGACATGTCACTGGAAGCTCCACTATTCGTCTACCAAGTGGAGGAAGTAGTGGTAACACTCAAAGAATGCCCAACAATCATGGAATGCTCCATGTGACCCTGAATGTCCCTGCTAGTGATAAATGATGCTCTTTCTACACTAACACCAGCAAAGAGAGAAAAGTCTCTCTCAAATCTAGTAGCAAACTCATCAATCTCTGCTGAAGCTGTTGTTGTTGTTTGGATAGTGTCCAACATAGTGTCCAAGCTTTTGGCAAGCAAAGCATTTCACTTTGCTCATATCCTTCTTCTCCCCATCATGATGTTTGACTCCATCCTTGGAACCCTTCTTGAACTTCTTCTTCTTCTTACCTTTCGCTGCCAATGCCACTGAAATATCCCAAATCCCGATATTTTCTATTTCTAAGCAAATATGCTGATACAACTGGGCATGCAAACTGCCATGCAAAAATCCCTATTTTATAGGAAAAATTAGGGTTAGGGTTTGTGAGATAGAATGAACACTTACCACTGATAAACCGGCTAAACTGCTTCGGAGAAAGTATGCACCCTTGGAACCCTTCTTGAACTTCTTCTTCTTCTTACCTTTCGCTGCCAATGCCACTGAAATATCCCAAATCCCGATATTTTCTATTTCTAAGCAAATATGTTGATACAACTGGGCATGCAAACTGCCATGCAAAAATCCCTATTTTATAGGAAAAATTAGGGTTAGGGTTTGTGAGATAGAATAAACACTTACCATTGATAAACTGGCTAAACTGCTTCGGAGAAAGTATGCAAGCACCGAGAACTGGATCAGAGATGGGCAGATCTCTTCTGCTTCCGGTGAACCCCCGGCAGCAAGAACCCTAGTCAGAAAAGGGTGACGCTTTCAGTGAAGGAGGTGTCCGATGAAGCTGCCGATTTGCAGGACTGATAGCCTTCCCGTGCCGAAGAGAATGCTTTGTACATGCGGGATTTCTGAAACCTCTAGACAGGATAGCGACTTGCTCCAGAGAGACAGCTGCTCACGCCCCTGGGATCCCGAAACTGCTGATAACTGCTCCAGATGAGCACGGACGGATCTGATAATCACCGGGTACCGGAGTATGATGCTGATGATGAGAATGGTGCCTGAGTTTCGGAGTAAAGCTGAGATCTGAAGGCCCAACAACTGATTAGGGCTTTCTGGCTGAAACCCCCCCCCTTACGGCTGCACACGTGTCCCTGCAACGATCTATACCATATACTGGATAACTTATGAATGAATGAAGAACAAGTGGTGACCCTGTATGGCTTACTCGGAATAAGACTAGGACAGATGTTTCACTGCTGAAATCCCGTTAGCTGAAGACTCCGTCTCCAACCCCAACTGCTGTGCGGCACGCTGTGCTGCTATCCAAAAGCTCCCAAAATAATCATAATCAAAAGTGAAGTCTCCTTTCGCTTTATCCTCTATTTATAACGTTCAACTGCGAAAACCCTAATCTTTGACCTAATTAGGTCACTTTATCTTCTAATTTGCCGTTGACTTGCATGCATGCGGATGGAGACTTAAAGAGTGCATGCATCATTAAATAATGCTTGGATGGCATGCACAAAGGTGGCCTTTGGCCTCGGTGGCCCTTCTTGACCTAATGATGATGCCCTAGATCTTCTATGGATGGCATCAGTCCTTAGCTGATTCCCTAGCTGTCAATAACCGCTCGAACCCACAGGAATCACATAGGTTAGCGGTTTTGGGCCTCAAGGCCTAATTGGAAGAGGACATTACAGCCACATTCTCCTCCTCATCTCTATGATGTGACGAACTTCCCTGTAAGTATCCCCTACGTGTCTCCTCCTGTGTGAGATCATCCCACAATCGATACCATGTGGGCATGTTCTCCCTACCAATCATAGTCTACACAAACATGGTCCATTGCTGAGTCACGCCATTTAAGGTTGTACACACCATCTCAACATTCTCTATAACCTCTCCTACAGCTACAAGCTCATCTCTTACCTATGTAATCTTGGTAAGATAGGAAGCCATGCCTTCCCCTTTGCTCATGTGCACATTCTTCAACTTCTCCCTCAACACCATCTTCCTGTTTTCATTTGAACTTTGGTAAAGATTTGTTAAAGAAGTCCACATCTGGAAACCATGTGTTTTTGCAGATATGTGAGGGATTATATGATCTTTCATGGCATCAAGTATAATCCTTCTTGCCTTTACATCTCTCTTCATGAAAGCAGCCTTATCAACTGCATAGGCAGGTACTACTACAGGATTAGCAGTTGTACTGTGAACAATGTCCCATAGTTCATTTTCTTCAAGTATCAAACTGATTCTAGCTTTCCATGGGCTAAAATTTGTAGCCCCATCCAACCTGTCTTCAACTCTAAGACCAAACACCATGGCTACAACTTGTAACTCTCAAGCAATCTGTTCAAGAATATTTTTCCACAAACCCCTGTTCTTCTGAATGTTCAAATTTTGAAATTTTTAACAGTGCTCTGATACCATGAAATTTTTTGAGAACCCCAGCCCGGTTTCAAGCTTGTTTGCTTCTCTGCATAGTTTAATGCCCAAACCCTTGTATGCACAAATTTTTTAATAAAATTTAACTAAACGGAAACACACGGAATTCTTTTTCAAATTTAACAATTCATAAATTTTCTTTTCAAGATAAAAATTTCAAACTTAGAAATTTAAATCATCCAACACATGAAAAATAACACTGATGCTTTTTTACAAATGGTCCAGGATAAAACCCCTAAGGGAAAACTTGTTTCTGAGAGAGAGATTTATTATTTCTTCAGGTAAAATACAAAAATTCAATCAACAATACTTCTCAATTTTTCTTCTTGAAATCTGAACCCTTTTTTGTTGATTTTCTCCTCGTAATTCGTGCCAACTTCAGCCTCGAAATTTGTGCCAAAATCTGCCTGTACGGACATAATCAAATTTGTGCCTTTCCTTGAAATTTGTGCCGACCGTACTGCTGTACAAAAACCTCGAAAACTGTGCACCTCCGTACTATTGTACGGATTCTCAAAATATGGGTCGTACCTCAATTTTTGTGCCCATCCGTATTGTACGAAATTTCTCAAAATCCGTGCAGAATTAATGTTGTACGGATTCTTGGTTTGTGTGCTGCTGTACGGAAATAGTCTCCCCGAAATTTGAGCCAAACTTCTCAAAATTTGTGCCAAAACTCTCCTCGATTTTTGTGCCCAAATTTGTCTTTACAATTCCTCTCTCTTGCTGGTTATGAAATCTCTTGAAAACCATCTTTGCTCTTCTTCTTTCTCTCTCCAAAAATTTCCTTCCTGATGTGAATAATGAGATGAGTTTGCCTTGCTCTAGTCCCTTTTTGTTCATGGAAATTTCCTCTTCAATCTAATGGTCAAGATTAGATTAGATGAAGGGTTCTCAATAAATGCTCCATTAATTAATTAATAAATGACATTTAGTGCACCTCATGTCATTTAATAAAGTGAGAGCAACCCCTTTTAAATAATCACACACGCAACTTTAATTTAAATATGAACTTAGGATAAACCATGACTTTAGCCTTTTTAATGAAGTCACTTTAAAAACAAAAGTACGTCTCACTTCATTAAATACAAATGACTAGGGGTTATCAATTAAAGTGTCCTTGTCGACCCCAAGGCAAAGCTAGGTGGACAAACACTTCCTAGGTAACTTTTCAACAAACCCTAACTTACTTTTTCATGCAATAGTTGAGATTAAAACATCATCGACGGTAGGGATCACTTCTACAAGGATCAATACATGGATCAATATGACTAAGTCAAGAGGGGGGCAAATTACCTCATAAAGCCCATTTTTACATTATTTTTGCAAGTTTGGCACTTAGGGGACATGGGGGGGTCATTAGGCCCCCCCCCCCATACATATTTCTAAAGATACAACTTGATTTACACACTTTTATTTTGGCCATTTTGACCAATTTCGCCCTATGAGGGACGTCCTCCCTAAGAGAGCCAAAATAATAATCCATAGCATGAAAATGGATGAAACTGGTGCAGAAGTGTCCGAAGAGTCATAGTAAATCATCAGGAGAAATTCCCTTGCCATTTCCTTGACCCAACAAGCCAAATCAATTTTCTCAGTGAATTTCCTAGTTAATTTTTAGTGCACTGTATATCCTCTAGAAAATAATAAAATCATCATAACTTTGTCCAGGATGAGAACTGGGGAAACTGATTGCACCGGATGATCTGGAGACATAGAATAATGGTATGAGTCACTACTCATACCCCCTAGAACACTGCACTGCTCTCGGAGAACCAAACATACTGCCATCTGTAATAAAATTTGATCATTTGGCCAATAATAAAGTGATAATAATCACTTTTTAGGAGAACCGGGGCCAAACTCTCAAAACTAAAACTGTAGTATTGGTCTTGGGCATGTCTGGAACAAATATAGACTATGTTGTATTTTGAGTCACTGCCTTGGGAACCGTGCTTGACTTGGTCAAACTGGGTTGACTAGGTCAAAGTACCCAAACTGAAGGTGAGAAACTATATCCATATGATCATGTAAGTATCCAGTGTAAGAAATGCTCCAATGGTGTATATCAAAACCAAGCTTAAATCAATGTTATTCATAATCATGGTGACAATAACAATAATAGTAAAAGATATACCTGTGCTTCTGAAAAATATTGGAACTTTCTGGAAGTTTGCTTGTCCATGCCATACTTACAAAGTGTAAACAATGTGCTATTGCTAGGTGAGGATGAACAACAAAGGCTGAGGCAAAGGGTTTTGACTTTAGACTGACTTTGACTTTGTGATCTCTCTCGAATAATGACAAGTACACACAACCAAAGTGACATATGCGTGACAGATAAACAATAGGGAATGGTGGTGTCTCACAAGTGGATGAGTTGATGTGAAAAGTGTCCATTCAACTTTGACAACATGTCTACGACTCACATCCAAGCTAAAGATCAAACTCCGTGAGGATCGTTTCTAGGACCATTCCCCTGAGTACACAAGAAACTGTAGTGAAGAGATCCTAGGGGACACTTAGAATTAGCTGTTCCTTACTCCATCTCACATCAAAACCTGTAGGCTTCGTGAGGAATTAATCATTGCATTTCAATAAGATGGCTAGCAGTCCTTAGATTTAGCATTTGTTTATCCACTGCTTTATTTGGGCCTTTAACAATTTCACTTCATAACCCTTTTTGATTTGTGTCTAAAGACAGTTTGCAATTTCATTTGCGGGCTTTGCATTTCATAATATATAGCATATAGCTCATAATGCATGTAATGATGATAGACATATTTCTTCAAGTTTTAGCTTACAACTTCTCGGGCAACTAGGGGGCATATCCACAGTCAGGACCAAACATCAGGGGCGACCAAACATCGGGGGCAATCGACCAGAGAGGTCAAGGTTTCAAAACCTAACTTGCCTAAGCTCAGGAACCAACACCAACGAGTTCTCCTGGCCTAGAAGGATCAAGGCTTCAACAAATTTTGTTGCACAACTCAGAGCCGAGACACAAAACAACATGGGATCCATCATGCATAGAGGTCAAAATGGGGAAAGGATTTTCAATCTCACAAGTCTCAAACAATCTATGTCACAAGATAAGTTTATAATGGATGAAACTGGATGGACAGGAACAAGTGATACATGGAACCAACCTAGCTCTAAGGTTGACTATTTGTACAAGCATGGCATGAGCAAAAGTCTTTACATTGAGTCCCTTGATTAGTCATAACACAGGTTAGAGCATTAGTACATATAAGCATAGGTCACCAAATCATCTAGCATGACAAGCATAGGTGTTTGACATACATCATAGAGCAAAATCAAACCAAAGAAGCATGTATCGGATCTCACCTCATATACCTATCTCCAACTGATAAGCCCCTCTATAATTGTGTGTACCAACTCTGATCTACTGATCTGCTCCACAGAACTAGGTCATCACTAAAAGCATCTCAATGGACTCCTGAATATCAGTCCTGGCAAGGAAAATCTTATGAACAAGGATCTGGAATGGTTGAAGTTGTAAAGATCCATGCTAATACCCCATGTGAAAAAATAGCCCAGAATAGAATAAAAGATAAGTCTGCATGTTGCATCATGGAAGCCCAATTGCAAATGTATATGTGATAACAAGTACAAAAAAAATCGCCTGCACAATGTGACTGTTTACGAATAGCACTGTCTACTCGTTGCTGGAAAGGAATCAATACAAATTCGAACCAAATTGTGGATCAATTTCGAGCCAGATTGTGAGTATTTTCTCTTCAAGTTATTATTCATAGTGAAAAACTCGAAAAAAAACGGGTTTACCATTCAAAGTCATGCTGCAGGTTTAAACAATCAAATTTCATGAACAAATTTAAATGAATTTGATATTTTTTTTTTGAAGTTCGCCGAATTTCAAACCTCAATGTTCGAGTTTAGCGAACCCTGTGACTTAGGCCTCATGAGGTGGCCTTCGACGCTGATTGGAAGTGGAATGTGCCGATTTAGATTTTCAATCATCATGCTCTCACTATCTATGGCATAGATGGGATCTCCATGAATGAACGAGCGATTTACATCCCATCTTTGTTTTCCGATCACAAGAAGAGTGTTCTCATTATCATCCTCTTGGCTGCTATGTTGTTTATCACATGGGCTAGTAGAAACACTTGAAAATTCTTCTACCTCCAAGGTTTTTTTTCTACTTGTTGATGCACAATTTAGCGGCTTAAATAGTGCAAGGAAAACTAGCTACCAAACTTGCACAACCTCGGGATTTTCCTCCGACGTGTCACTATCAAGGAAAATCCTCTCTTTATAGTTCTCCTAGTTCTAAGGGAAGGACTAGACTAACCACGGGAGGTGACCCTAACTAAAGGTTCCCAAGTACTTATTGGGAAACCCCAAGAGAAAACCTAGAAGGGTAGTACTAATGGGCTAATGGTAAAATATGATCTTTTTGGGTCCCTTAGGGGGTAAATATGTCATATTGTTGCAATAGGTGGTCAAGGGGGTGTCAAATGTATTAATAAACCCTCTTAACCACTTTAGACCCCCTCAATTAGCGTACCACACCCCTTGGAGACAAAATCCCATGATTTTTGCATGTTGGAGACAAAATTGAGTGAGTTTAGGAGGTTGGTAAGAGGGAATAATCCCTAATTCACCCTTCTTGAGTGAGGTGTCATTTCTTATTGGATTTGATTTCAATCAATCCATATTTGTTCACTCCCTATCTCCTAGGTGGTTCATGAGGAGCCCTTAATCTCTAGTTAACTTCATGAGGTGTCAAATTACACTCTAGTTAACTCCATGAGGTGTCATATGCCACTCTAGTTCACTCCACTTCAAGAAATTCGACCCCCTCTTCCTATTTTTCTATTTAAGCAAGCTCTCCCCTCTCCTTTCTATGTTGGTTCTTATTGGATTTTGTGCTCAAGCTTTGTATACTTGTACTATTTTGGAATAAAGCAAGAAGACTTTGGAGGTCAATGAGGTGTTGTGCAACAATTGTGTGATGCCATTGTGTTGTGCAACAATGAGGTGACTGTGTTTGTTTATATGCATGCTTCTCTAGGACTCTGAAGGGGTGTTATCACCTAGTATGATAATCATTCATTTGGATAGTTTTCTACTTGAAATTTACTGTAGATTGGTTGATAAGTTTTAGATCTAGATATTCTTACGCTTGTATAAGTATTTGTTCTAATGCTCTTTTATATGCTACAACCGAAAGCGGTAAGGAGGAAGAGTTCCTTTTCTACTATTTATGTAAACTAATTTGCAGGTTTTCATCTATAAAGAAGTGGGATATAAGCGTAGCACAACCCTCCTCTTCTACTATGTATGCAAACTGATTTGTATGTTTTCATGCATCAAGATCACAACTTTGGTTTCCATCCCTCTACTATCCTGAATAGGATCATCAAAATGGGTAACTACAAGATTTGTGATAACACGACTTTCCCAACTGCTAGGGCTTATCTTTTGATGAAATTTGGACCTGCAAAACACTTCAATCAGACCTGTACTAGGGCTGCAGCCAACCCTAGAGGTTGATGTCACCTCCTCTAGTGTTGACGTCACCTTAGATTAGGCCTCCAAGTGTTGCAAAACACACTTTTTGTGTTTTGTTTTATACTTTTCATGGATTTTTTTTTGCATAATATAAATATTGAAGAAATAAATAAGCATGGTAAAATTTGGAATTTTGCAAATAAATTCAAAACTAAACAAGTACAATGACAAAAAATAATTATTTTTGGATTTTTAAAATTTATTCAATTTTTAGGGTTTTTTCTAATTTAATTTTTTTAATTTTTTTCAATATATGGTACAAGGAATTTTGTGAAAGGATTATGGTTAAGATGAGGGAATTAGACCTAAATCTTATTCCTTCTGAGCACTGGAAATTCGTTGTTAACATTTCTCATAAGAATTGGCAATTCAATATTTGTATGAACTAGGGCAAAACGAAGAAACCCTAGGTTATGACAGCTTTGACCTAGTTACGGTGAGGAAAGATGCCAAGGCCAAAGATAAGAGAGACTCTTCAAGAGTGATGTCTCACTTACAGGACTATACTATTATGCATAAAAACCTTAGGTCATTCTTACCTTGGATGCCTCCGACAATGCGGGATAAGAGACTTAAAGATCTTACCACAATTGAGAAGAAAAGGAGAAGAGATTAATGTCTGAAGAATCCTTCCACCTTAGACAAGCCTTGAAATATAGTAATTAACCTCAACATCAAAATTTATCCCTTAAAATTCCTAGAAGAGCCAAGAAAGAAGGTGCACACCGACTAGTCTCTCATATACACAAGAAAAAGAAATAATGTCTTATATGATCCCATGATCTTACTTACAAATGAGGAGTTTCCTTATTTATACTTGAAAATGCTAACTTAACCCTCCTTTAAGCCGATCTACCAAATTTGTCTTTAAAATGACTTTTAATGATTTTTTAGGGTTTGTCACCCGTAATCTAGGGACTAAACCTCTTGAAACATAAAATAATGATAAAAACTGATGAAATGCTTCAACATGATGATGAGTTGAGCTTGGAAGGAGGACGCCATGCCCCATCTAACCCTATCAATTGTCGTTTTCCCTCAATGCCCTCCTTGATACGACCTCTTTAAGCTATCTTGGATGGTGGACGGTTTGCTCTTTAAGACCAAGAAGACCGAGAGAGAGGGATGATACAACAAAAATAGGTCCAAGGAGGTATCTATGAGGTGCGCTAAGGAGGGTATGACAACACTTCTGCAAGTGCAATCACCTTTGCAAAGCATAAAACCATAAATGTGAGTTGGAGCCCCAAGCCATGTGTCTTAATCGATTCATCCAAAGCGCAATCACCTCTGCAAAGCATAAAACCCTAAATGTGGGTTGGAGCCCCAAGCCATGTGTCCTAATCGATTCATCCAAAGCGCAATCACCTATGCAAAGCATAAAACCATAAATGTGGGTTGGAGCCCCAAGCCATGTGTCCTAATCTATTCATCCAAAGGTGCATCGGAACACCCACCCAAGGCATAAATTCCCAACATGATGAGGGATTTCCAGCCATCAAGGGGTAGTTAGCAAAGCCACAAGGCCAACGCTCATTGAAATGAGAACCAAGAGGACCTTCCATGACTAGACCAAGGGTCATGAGTCCCGCTAGACCAACACCTTTACATAAACAAGCCCCACCTTGGCCTTTTACAATGGAAAAAGACCCCCCTTCTTTGGCACATCTGGTATGGTGCACTGTAGAGGATTTGAAGGGTAACACATGGTACGTCATCAAACCACCAACCTTCACCCTTGTCAACCTATGCAAGGTACTACTAGCTATACTCATCAAAACAATCAAATCAATATACCATGAAGTGGTAGTAAACAGTATAGTACAACATCGAGTATTACATATCTGACATGGCATAGTAGAATAACAAGGTAGAAATGTAGCATCATCTCATGGCCATCACACCAGTCATATCACATAGAAGGCCCATAAGCAAAAACATGAGCCACAACAGTATGGAATACATTAGTAGAGTGAAACAAAATAAGTCGAAGTATGCCTATACAGTATATGGCATAATAGGTACTAGATCAAGCTGTAACATACTCCAAGAAGAATATATCTATTAGGATCCAATGAGAGGAAACCTCCAATGATCCAAGCATGCAGAGATTGGAGAAAAAACTCGTTTATATAAGGAGTTAGATCTCTCTTACAATAATATATCATTATTTTTCTAACCAACTCTTTGACATGTCCAACAAGAATAAAAAATGGAGTTAGTTAGGCCTTTTCCAAGTCAAAGGTCTTCATTTTCTAAAGGAGAACTCACTTTGCAAGAAAAATCAATAAAATATTCGAATGGAATCTCTAAGAGAGAGGGCACACTAGTGAAATAGGCTCCTTTTACCAAAGCCAAAGCTTCGAGAAACAATGAAATATCCTCTGTGTGCACCCTCAAAGATGCTTTGACATGGTATAAATATTGTTTTCTCCAGTGTTACACGGGGACTCGCCCCCCAAGGTCGGGGGCGCGCCCCCCTCGCTCCCTGCGCCCCGGGGGCTCGGGGGCTTCTGGGGAAACGGTTCCCACCACCCCCAAAATCTGGAAACTCTCAGAAACTCAGAAGGGGGCGCGTCCCCCTGTTCTGTAGCACGCTCCAGTGAAGGGGGGCTCCCACACACCCCCCACGATTTTCCCAATTTAAATTAAAAAAAAAAATTAATTTTAATTGTTGTTTAGTCTCTATTTCAGGGTTAGTCTTTAGTAATTTACTATTTCACTATTTTAGCATGCAATATCATTGTTTCAAATTTTCAATTACAATGACTGAAATTAGAAATATGAATATCAAGGTTCAAATGACAAATTTGAAAATTATCATGATGAATTGTATAACGTGTTTGTATTATTAATTTGCTATATTTTGATATACGTTGCACAATGATAAACTTAGTATTTACTATTTATTATTTACTTTTAGTAGTTTACATGGGATGAATCATTGAATTGTTCTTGTTGGGATTTAATAATTTATAATATTAATTTTTATTAAGACCTGGACGGCCCCCCGCCCCCCTGGAATTTCGCTAAAATTTAGGGGTGGTCTCCACACGTCCCCAATGTGCGTTTCCTCGCTCCCGCGTCTCGGAAACTTGGGGGAACATTGGTTTTCTCCAAATAACCACCTCCATGAGCCAAGTCAACAAATAATACATTATTGAGGTAGTTACAACCTTCATCGTTGCGCCTTCCAAGAGAGATTTCTCTAACCAACTTTCAACTGCTTTTCTTGATATGCAAGGTGTGAACAAACCCATTCAAAGATGCAAGTGGTTCTCCTAGAGGAGTGCATGAACTAATATTCTAGGGGAACGTGTAAATGGATGAATGCATGAAGTGGTATGGTCAAAAACGAATTTGTGAAGAGTGACACAATTAAATATTATTATTTTGGTATCTTGCCTCAAAATGTGTGCCAAAATAGGGGGCACTACCCTCAAATATGTGACATATGTCTTAAAGTTGCATTCCCTAGTGATTGATTGAATTAAAACTCAGGGAATGAAGCTAAAAAGGCTAATTAAAAATTTAGGAAAATTAATGCAGGGCAGGTTTAATTAATCTGTAAATGAAAATATCTGTAATATCCCAAATGATATTCTATTGTACTTTGGTAATATGTTTGTTGTTTAGATACTCAAATTGTGTTAGAAAAATGAATAAAATGTGCATGCAAAAGTGTCGTGCCAAACGACCCTATAAAATAGCTAATTTGGAGAGAAAATAGGGCAAATACTTTTAGTAAGAAGAGATACACATACCACTGATAATACTATTGATAGTCTGCGAATAGATAAGATGCATGCAGGTTATACCGGAAAGGTAATAAAATAGTGCTCCTCTTTTGAAATTGACGCCCAGCTAAAAGAGTGCCCTCCTTCTGATGATCTTGACGTTTTTGAGGGAGGAAATATCTGTTGTTGCTGAAACTTCCTAGGAGTGATGGTCTAGGCCTACCAGAGAGATAAGGAGTCTCATGCACAGGTTTTGACTCGTCCAAGGCACCTAGCGAATTGTTCTGCCACAAAGAAGGTGACGTCCCCCTTTCTCATATTTTTTATGCTAGTTGTCGCAGACACACAAACTATTGGCTAATAATCACCCAGTACAGTGTGGCGAGTCTGCTAAGAAAGATAGTGATGACATGTGAAAGAAAGACTGAGATTTTGAGTCCCAGCGAATTCTTTTGAGGATTTCCAGCTGTTCCCCAGCTGCAAAACGTGAACCTGCAATAAATCTCTCTCTGTATGCTGGATCACTGAAGAAGAATGAATATGAATAACTGATGATAGACCTAGATGATCTATCCTGAAGTGATTAGGGAAAATAAATTTCGCTGCTGAAACCCCTCGCTAGCTGAAGACCTTCGTCCCCAACCCCAACTTGCTGTCGCGGCACTTGATGTTGCTGGTCTAGAAGCCAAACTCAATAATAATAATCATAGATAATCCTTTTGGTTCAATGACCCTTCTAATATAGCTTAACATGTACTTTTAGGGTTTGCGCTTTACTTTTTGCATGCATGCAATTCTAATTTCTCGTTGACTTTAAGCCTAAAGAAACAAGGCTTTCTTTACCATATTGATGACTTAATACTGAATGAATGCTTTGTTCTGCTCCGGGTATCAAATGCCCTCAGTTAATTCCCTTTTCATGTAGTACCCGCTCGAACCTATGGGAATTAAATAGGTTATGGGGTGTTTTGGTGCTTAAGCAGAAGAGGACATTACAACCCTCCTAGCTTGAAATTGCTTGTCCTCAAGCAACTGCAAACTAGGATGTTGCAATACCTGTTCTCCCTCCCATGTGACGTCTTCTATAAGTAATTCTTTCCATTTTACCAAGTATTCTCGAATTACCCTGTTTTAGAGTTTCTTTCCTCGAACCTGTAGAATTCTCTCCAAAATCAGTACCAAAAGCCCTTCATCATCTAAGGGAGGTAATTCGGTGGATGGAGCAATGTGTTGCCCCACTGTTTCTTGAGGTTCGATACATGAAATACATTGTGAATTTTGCTTTCCTCTGGAAGATCTAGTTCATAAGCCACCTCTCCAACCTTCCTGACTACTTTGTAGGGACCATAGAAGCGGTGTTTTAGCTTTTCCGCCCCTTTTTTCTTGAGTGAAGATTGTCTGTAAGGTTGTAGCCGTAAATATGCCAGGTCTCCAACCTCAAAACTACGCTCAACTCTGTGTTGTTCTGCATATAGCTTCTGCTGGTTTTGAGTTGCCTGTAGGTTTTGTTTTAGAACTTTAAGAATATCTTGACTGTCCTGTACCCAATCTTTTTCCTTAGGTGCTTTGCTGTCCCCTAAGACTAAATATGCAAAGTTTAGTGCCTCATAGCCATATAAAGCTTGGAAAGGAGTCATCTTAATGGACATATAGTGAGTAGTATTATAAAATACTCGCCTAGGTGTAGCCATTTAATCCATGTACTCTGTTGCCCTGCTACATAATTTCTCAGATATCCCTCAATCCATTTGTTGACTATCTCGGTCTACCCATCGCTCTGAGGATGATAACTTGTGGTAGTAGCTAGTTAGGTCCCCACTAATCTGAACATCTCCTGCCAGAAGGCACTAGTGAATGTACTGTCACAATCACTGACAATGGTTTTTGGTAGTCCATGGAGTCTGAAAATTTCTTTGAAAAACAAGTCTGCTACCTGTTATGTGGAATAGTCTGAAGAAATAGCAAAGAAGTGGGAAAATTTTGTCAACCGATCTACTACCACGTATAAGCAATCTCGTCCTTGTACCTTGGGTAAACCCGTAATGAAGTCCATCGAGATGCTCTCCCATTTCTGCTCTGGTATAGGTAATGGCTGAAGTAACCCTACCGGATGAGTGTGTTCGATTTTATTCTGTTGGCACATACTGCATTCCAAGACATGCTATATTACATCCTCCTTGAGGTCTTTTCATGAGAACCTCTCTAATTTGTCTGTAAGTTTTCAAGAATCCTTGATGCCCTGATAGTGGTGAATCATGAGATGCTTGTATAATATTTTTCTTTAAAGTCGACTCTGGAACAAGGTATATCCCATTCTTGTAGTAAATGATGTCATCAATTACCCTGTACCTGTCATCTTGTATTTGTCCATCTAACAATTCACAAGCAAATTTATTTTTGGAATATTCCACCAAGAGAAGAGATCTCCAATCAGTAGATATACTCATGAGTGATAATGAGGCTGGTCGCCTTGATAAAGCATCAACTACAACAATGTTCTTTCCCTTAACATATTCTATTTCAAAGTCGTATGCCTGTACCTTGCTGACCCATTTTTGTTGACGCTCATTCAACTCTTTCTGCTCTAAGAAGTATTTGAGGTTGTTGTGTTTTGTTTTAATTTTAAACCTACTTACCACCAAATACTGTCTGAATTTTGTTAAAGCGTGTAAGATTGCTAGTGTTTCCTTATCATATATAGAGTAGTGGCGTTCATAATCTTTAAGTTTTCGGCTCTCAAATGCAATCGGGTGATGGTTTTGTATCAATACTGTCCCTAGTCCCTCTCCTGAAGCATCACACTCAACTATGAATGGTTGTGAGAAATCTGGTAGTGCCAAAACTGGACAAGAACTCATGATTTTTTTTTCATTTTTTTAAAGGTCTGTTGTGCCCCTTCTGTCTAGCTGAATGCTCCTTTCTTTGTAAGATCACTGAGTGGTACGGTAAATTGAGAAAACCCCTTTACGTATCTCCTGTAATATGTGCAAAGGCTTAAAAATCTCTTCAGTTCTGTTACACCTTTTGGTGTAGGCCAATCTAAGATAGCTCTAATCTTTTCCATGTGAACCTATACTCCATCTGTGCTTATTATATGCCCCAGATATAACATCTCCTGCATACCAAACTCACATTTAGACATTTTTGCGTAAAGAGATTGTTCTTCCAGAATTCCTAGTACCTCATCTAGGTGTCTCAAATGCTCCTCCCAAGTTTTACTGTAAATCAAAATGTCATCAAAGAACACAAGTGAAAATTTCTGCAACTGAGCCTTGAAGGTGTGGTTCATGCAAGATTGGAAAGTTGTCGAGGCGTTAGTGAGTCCAAAAGGCATGACTAAGAACTCATAATGACCATAGTGGCAATGGAAGGATGTTTTCAAAATATCTTGATACCTTACTTGGATCTGATGATACCCTGATCGAAGATCAATTTTTGAGAAGTATTTTGCCCCCTGTAACTCATCCATTAATTCATCAATCCTGGGGATGGGATACCTGTTTTTTATGGTTTTCTTGTTGAGGGCTCTGTAATCAATACACATCTGTAAGGTGCCATCTTTCATTTTTACCAAAACCACCGATGATGTAAATGGACTAGAACTCGAGCGGATGTAACCTAGTTCCAACAATTCCTTGATTGTTTTCTCTATTTCATCTTTGTACCTTTTGGGATGCCTGTACGGAGTGGTGATGAATGGATGTGTCCCCTCCTCTAACTCAATAATGTGCTCGAACCCTTTGTCTGGTGGAAAAATTGCTGGAAGATCTCTGAATACCTTCTCATGTTTTTGTAATAATGCTTGTATATCTACTGGATGTTGGGTATTGTTATCTGGAGGCTTCCTAAAAGTAACAAAGCATTCATCTGACCATTCTATGTCTCCCTATCCGAGTACGACCTCCATTCTTTGTGATGATACTGGTTTGGGGGGATAAGTGTTCATGCCCCTCAAGACTACCTGTTTTCCATCATGTCCCTGGAATTCCATTTCCATTGCCCGGTAATCTGTAGTATATTTCCCTATAGAGTAAAGCCATTGAACCCCTAATACTACATTTGTATCAACTACATTCACCACATAAAATGAGTCGGTCATATGTAGTTCCCTAGTGTGACATTTAGTTTGGGAATCCAATGGTTGCATTCCATGCTCTTATTACCTTCTACCGCTATGGTGAATCCTTCAAATATCTCTGTATGAATACCTCGCTTAGCCACCCATGTTGCATGGATGAAATTGTGGGTTGCCACCCCATCTATTAACACACCTACCTTATGGCCCTGTACTACTCCCCTGACCCTGAGAGTATGAAACCTGGGTACTCCGGATAATGTAGCAATGACTCCCCAGTGATTCTCCCTGAAGTAACTCCTCCTCTACTACCATTAATTCCTCCGTTGTTTCCTGTTCCGATTCATCCCCTTCACTGTCTAAATAGACTTCTATATAGTGGGCCTTTGCTTTCCCTGCACACTTGTGACTTGGAATCCATGGTTCCTCACAAGTGAAACACAGATTTTTCCTTCTCAGATCCTTCCTTGTGTCGTCGTCCAACCAAGTTTTCTTTGGCCATTGTTGTTGAAAAGGTTTCTTGTCCTTGTCTTTTATTAGGAAATTTGTTTTAGTCAGAAACCTTTTCTTAGGGACTGAATCTTGTAGATCTCCGGTTCTGCCGATTGCATCCTGTAGAGTGGATGGCTTGTAGGCTTTCACCCACCCACATAAAGGTTCTATCAAAGCTTCTGTAAATAACATAACCAACTTGCTCTCGGACACATCTGTTACCATAACGGTTACTCTCTGAAACTCTGAGATGAAGGCCTCGTCACTGCCCATCTGTTTGAGTTGTGCTAACTCTCTAAAATGAATCTCCGGATCCCTTTTGTCAAACCGCTCCATGAACCTCTGTGTGAAATCACTGTAAGAACTGATGGTGTTATGACCCAGCATCAAAAACCCATGGTACCACCACCGATGAGCCTCTCCGTCCAGATGTAAGGTAGCCAATTTAATGGCATCTGTCTCCGTCATAGGGTTGAGTTGGAAGTAAGTATACAACTATTGGACCCATATTCTCGCCGAACACCCGCGAGTCCCTTCAAAATCAGGAATGATCAACTTGCTCACAGTTTTCTGCAATTCATAGTTCTGGGTAAACCCTCTGTTAAAGTTCCTTGGTTGGTTCCTGCTTTGTATATTGCAGAAGTTTGAGAATGACATAGCTGAATGGAACTCATCTCCCAAATCCCTATATTCCTTTTAATAAGCCCCAAATGGTTCACTAGGCTCTGTTGGCATGACTGGTCTTGTAACAACATTCTCCAGAAAGTGAGGCATAGTAGGTCTGGATGGTTTGTTGTATATATGAGGAGTGTTTTGCATATTGGTGTATGCATGTTTCCTGCTACTATTGGTAGATCCTTTATCCACTGGTACGAAAGAGGTAGACTGTTCTGACCTGGTTCTGGATTAAGAGCCAACCTGTTTATGGCATGCAATACTTCCTTCTGCCCTTTAGCTAGGTCATTTAATGCACTAACTAATTTACAAAATTCCAACCTGTCTTCCCATGTTCCCTTTCCTCTCTCAGAGTGTACTCTTGTTGGGTCCATGTCTGAATTTGTATCCTCTAACTGAATATCTTCAAATTCCAGATCCTTTGTGTATCTGCCCTTCCTCCTTCTATAAGTTACAAAAGTATCTTCTTCCGCGTTCATTTACTTTTCATGTTCAAGCCCAGAACTGGAAAGGAACATGCTCTGGTACCGTTGTAATATCCCAAATGTTCTATTGTACTTTGGTAATATGTTTGTTGTTCAGATACTCAAATTGTGTTAATAAAATGAATAAAATGTGTATGCAAAAGTGTCGTGCCAAACAACCCTTAAAGATAGCTAATCTGGAGAGAAAATAGGGCAAAGACTTTTAGTAAGAAGAGATACACATGCCACTGATAATACAGCTGATAGTCTGCCAATAGATAAGATGCATGAAGGTTATACCAGAAAGATAATAAAATAGTGCTCCTCTTCTGAAATTGATGCCCAACTAAAAGAGTGCCCTCCTTCTGATGATCTTGACGTTTTTGAGGGAGGAATTGTCTGTTGTTGCTGAAACTTCCTAGGAGTGATGGTCTAGGCCACCCAGAGAGATAAGGAGTCTCATGCACATGTTTTGACTCCTCCAAGGCACCTAGCTAATTGTTCTGCCACAAAGAAGGTGACGTCCCCCTTTTTCATGTTTTTTATGCTAGTTGTTCCGGAGATGCAAACTATGGACTGATAATCACCCAATACAGTGTGGTGAGTCTACTGAGAAAGATAGTGATGACATGCGGAAGAAAGACTGAGATTTCGAGTCCCAACGAATTCTTCTGAGGATTTTCAGTTGTTCCCCAGCTGCAAAACGTGAACCTGCAATAAATGTCTCTTTGCATGCTGGATCACTGAAGAAGAATGAATATGGTGAATAACTGATGATAGACCTTGATGATCTATCCTGAAGTGATTAGGGCAGATAAATTCCGCTGCCGAAATCCCTTGCTAGTTGAATACCTTCGTCCCTGTGGTCCGCCGAATGCACACCAACAGCAGAAATCTAATGAAAACTATCTCCTCGCTTGAGAAAGTGGGAGAGGTGTGGCCATGGGGGCAAGCACAGAGCTAGGTACTGTCACCTACTCCTAGCTCCTCTGTTTAGCCTAACTCCTAACGAAGCGAAGGGGCGTAGTCCCTAACAAAGAGTTTCTATACCTCAATGTTTTAAATGTTTTTTGTATGTGGTGATGCAGATGGGTGTTTGTTTAGGAGTTTGTTGATGGGAAGATCACAGATTTAAGATTAAAATAATACAAAGATATGCTTGCAATATATTAAATAAAACACAACACTGATTAAATTAAGCAAAAGCATCCATAATGAAATAATATTTGAACAATTACACTTCAGATATAAAAATAGAATAATCACAAGACTAGTGCCCTTATCCAATGGGCAACAGAGTCAAGAATTTTAGTGTTGGGATGCTTGATACAAGAGTTTAGTGTTTTTGAGATCGTTTTGCAAGTGCTCTTTGTAAATTTTAGCAAGTTTTAGTGATCTTTGATTATTATGGCTAAGAACACAAGGTATCAACTGGAAGATATACCTTCAGTGGCTCCTCTCAATGACATGTCGGATAGTCCAGTATTCTAGGCTAGGTGTCCGGAGGATTTAATCAACAAGCAAGAACTCTATGACAACGGTGATTTTCGGCGTCACTAGCAAGAATTTGCCTACTACCTCAGTATTTATTGACAACGTCGGTTCGTTGGTTATGGGGTGAAAGTTTTATTAATGTTTTCACTTGTTCGATTAATCAAATCCAACCACCGTTCTGGGTACGAATCCAACTTTTTAGGGTCGACTGAGCATACTTGGTGGCGGAAAGCAACGAAGTAAATTTTAGAATGGGGAGTGTGAGTTGCAAATTTTAAGTTAGAAGCACACAGTTCAACTCTCCGACAAAGAGCGCTTTTGACTTCGTCTTATGACAGAAGTTCAAGAGACTTCAACTATTCTATATGCCTAATGCAAGGAAAATGCAAATCTAACTATGCTCTCCGACAGAGAGTGCTCTTGACTTGGGTTATGGCAAGTTCAAGAGACTTTGGTTTATTCTAAGAGACAATTAGATTGTACAAAAGAAACCAAATTATAGCTCAACGAAATTGATAAACAATGACTAGCAATTAGTATTCTACAACAAAATGAAACTAAGCTACTAGCATAAATAAACTAAGCTAAGAGGAAGCAAGCCACTCAAAGGACAATGCAAGACTTCCCCAAATGGGGAAAGTTAGGTGTGGGGGATTAAAAACCCCACTAATCAAACTTTATTATTAAATACAGATGCCTTTGGGATTTGAAACCCTTTGAAGGACTTTGAGAGAAATAACTTGGAAAAAACTCGAAACAAGCTCTTAAGAGCTATTACAAAGGATAATGGCTAATCAATGACTTTTGGTTTGGATCATCCTTATGGTTTCTTCACTTTTTCCTTGGTTTAGATCTTTTTGTTTCAAAGCTTCTCAAGCTCTTTTCTCCTTCAAAATGCCTACACAAACGATCCAACTCAAGGCACCCCTTAGCATTGGTCAAAATAAAATATGAGATCTAAACTAAGTATAAACTAGAAACTTGACAAGCAATGCAAGTCTAGTCTCAAAGATAAGATCTAAGAATTAAACTTCAATGGAAACTAGCTAACATGCAAATAACAAAACTAACTTTGTAAAGAAATCTAATGCAAACTTAACAATGAAACTACATGCTTGATCACTTTTTTAAATGCAAAATTTAATTTTTTGAAATGAGATCTAATACTAGTGTGGAAATGCAAACTAAGATCTAAGAGATGCAAATCAAGAAGCTAACTAAAAAATGGAAATTAACTTATCCAAGACCCTTTTTTGTTTTGTGGACTTTTGAAGCCAGGAAAGAAAAACAAGCAAAAGAAAGAAAAAAGGGGATTGGAAGAAGGGGCAAAGGAGAGCTAAAAACGAAGATAGAAGGGGCAGCCAAACAGTGGATAGAGAATGACCCAATAGCAGGCTGGGAAAAAGCCCACACAGTGGGTAACTAGCCCAAACTGTGGGATAAAAAAAGGTGCCCAAACAGAGATGAATGGGGCAGCGCACAGTCAACAAATGGGGCAGCGAACAGTCAACAAAAGGGGCTGCAAACAGTCAACAAATGGGGCAGCAAACAGTGAGGAAAAGGGATGAAAACAAAGGGAAAAAAAGGTAAAAATCGAAGCTAGAAAAGAGGAAGAAGAGGAGTGTGGGAAAGATAGGCTTGTAGATCCACTACTCAACAATAGAACCAAGTAACCAGGTTTTAAGTTTTAAAAATAAGGACGGATCTTCGAACTTAGCACTTCTTTGCCAAATCTCTAATGCTTGAGATCAACTTTGGGAGATCTTGAAATGCACATGAATGTTAGAAAGTAGGTCTTTTGAAGAGGTGAGAGATGCAACCGAGCTCAAGCCTCTCTTCAACCTATTAGATCTACACAAGAAATTACTCACAAACACACCTTGATCAAATATTGCATGTAAAGAAAAATGGGACTAGAAGAGTATAAGTATTTTCAACTACAGTCTACTCCTTCCAAATCACATAGAACCCCAACATGAATGGACAAGTTGAACCCAAATGCCCACCCAATGGGCTTAAGAAAGCCTTGTAAGCTAAATAATTGATCAAAGTAATGAAAAATGAGCAATAAACAAATTACCATATCACCTTAGAATAGATGAAGCACTTCCATAACAAGCATCAACACCACATAGACCTCCAAAGTCGCTTTATTTCAATAAGCCAATGGCTATACGATTACAAAATGGCAGAGTAAGTTTGCCCCAAAAATCCATCCAAATAGAGCTCAAAGAGCCTCTATTTATACAAAATGCCAAGCCGAAAACCTAACAGACTCGGCATGCAAGGAGCCAAATACAATAAACAGACCCGAACTCCCCATCACAACCCAATCAAATCGGCATCCAACCTATTCGGCGTCAATCTTCCTTGATCCATGCGAATTGGAATGGAGGCTCGATAGCTTGGCGTGAAGATTTGGTTTAATGTTTTGACGTCACCACTCCCTTATACAATTCGCAAACATGGATAAAATGTTCCAAGGTTTATCTTAACGTTTATTTATTGGAAGAGTCCACCTCATATCAGCGTGACCAGCGTGAGCCCATTCATCCCACTTCCACATAAGCGTGGGCACTTCAAACCTCACGTCACCATCTCATAATATTAAATCGTGACTATACCATTTGCATGGTGTGGATTAGATCATGGTTTTAAAAATATAATATTTAATTTGAGGATGGACCCCCCCATATCCCACTCATCATCCACATACTCCAGCGTGAGATCCACTTACCCTCACGTCAACTTTTTTACATATTAATTCAAACTCAAACTTTAAACCAAAGTTTTAATGCCATGTCACCTTGGAGAGGGTCGTAACTCACATGGTTTATATGCCAAGTCACCCTTTACCATTAAAATATCAATCTTTGACTTTTTAATTTTTTGGATTTTGTGCAATTTGTCCATTTTTAGCATTAAAATGCCATCTTGATGCATTTTTAGCTGAATGATGACTTTCGAGATGCTTCGGCTGCCCGACTGATGGTGAAAGTGGCTCCTAGGGTAAATACACTGCTCCGGGCTTGAAAATGAGCCCAACCATGCCGAAAACGGACTCCCGATCACTGTTTTTTTACATTTTGAAATTTCTCATTTAAACCATTAAAAAATGGTTAAAAAAACGGAGAAAATTATATTTTCTCGGAATCAGACAAAACTCTAGGGGGACCTAGTACATGTTCATATGACTCAATCGGAATGCCTAGCATGACAAAAAACACTGACACGAAGGCTTTAATAACCTCCCAAGGCTGAAACATCAAGACAACTCCCCAGCTTTGGAGGAGCGAGTGAAAAACTTAGAAATTATTGGTCATTTGTTCAACAACCAATAATAACCAAGGGACAAAACACTCTGGGCTAGTCAGCTTGATGCCCAAGTCCGGGAAGCCAAGCCTTTTATAAGAAATTAAATGCTAGGACATATTTTACAATCTCTCTAAGGGGGTATGAACATGTATTTTACAAAAAATAAATAGTTTAGCCAAAAATTGGCTAACTCTGGAGCACACTGAACTTTTGAACTCTGGAGATGAGCATTCATCATGCTCGATAACTGGCGGCTCAATAGGAAGTTCAACTATTGTACAAAATAGTTGGTAACATCTGGCTCCAACTGTGGGACGGGTACTCGCTTGATTTATTGATTAAAGAGAGTGCCCGAGAATCCAAGAATCTCTGGTACCTATAGGTAAATAAAAGTGTCTTAGTCCCATGTATATGATAAAAATATGCCATGATGAAGTACCAGAAAATATTTTTTGCTTTTTCAAATCAAAGTGCATGAAATAAAATATTTTCTTTTTCAGCATATAAATGAAATATGATAAAATGCTAACATACAAAGGCTATGATACAACATACTCTACATGGATATGATATATAAAATATGGTACAAAAATAAAGTACATAAAAATACAACAAGGATAGGTTTAGAGAAGCCTTGGGATGACCCCTTGGTCATCTTGGAGGTTGTTTTGATAAAAAGGCTTCAGGTGTTGCCCATTCATGGGCAGGCTTAATGTCTCTCCATCCATGGTGTTAAGCAGAAAAGAATTGGTGCCAGCAATATCACGGATGATAAATGGGCATTTCCAAAGGCTGTCAAACTTCCCATGCTTCCCAAGCTTTTCCCTTCTCTTATCCCATAAGAGAATAGTATCCCCCACTTGAAAGGATCTCGGTTTAGCTGACTTATCAAAGGTGCCCTTCATACTCTCTTGATGTCTGAGTGACTGATCAAGGGCAGCTCTTCTAGCTTCATCCAACTCTATGATCTGATGGATCCTCTGTTCCATTTCCAATCTTTCCGTGCCATACTCACTTAAAAGTCTGAAGATTGGAATCTGCATATTGACCGGAGGGGTAGATGTGAGTCCATATACTAACTCAAAAGGTGATTTCCCTCTGGAGTTCTTCTTAGTTATCCTATCGGCCCACACAGCATATTTGATTTTGTTGTCCCATGCTCTTTTATTGTCACCCACAGTTTTCTTAAGAATGGTCATTAAGTTTTTGTTTGTGGACTCAGCAAGTCCATTGCCCTGTGGGTAATAATCAGATGAATGGGATAGGACAATGCCATACTTGAAGCAAAAATCATTCATTTCTTGCGACTTGTAAGCCTTGGCATTATCAGTTGTTATCTTGAGAGGGGTACCAAATTGTGTGATGATTCTGTCTTCAATGAAGTCCATAACAACTGTCTCAGTGGCTTTTTTGGTGGGTATGGCCTCTACCCACTTGGTGAAATAGTCGGTTGCCGTGAGAATCCAGCAAAATCCATTGCTAGAATTATCTTTGAATTTCCCAATAAAGTCAAGGCCCCATTGCTGAAAGGGGGCAAGGACAACTACTGGTGTAAGGGGAAGGGCAACCAACTTCTGCTTCCTTGTAAAGAGCTGACACTCTTGGCAACACTTGACATGTTTATGCACATTTGCAAAGATGGTTGGCCAATAGTATCCGGCTCGAAGGATCTTATGGGCAGTTGTATTCGCTGCATAATGCCCCCCACTAAATCTTGAATGGAATTCAGTCAAGATTTGTTTAGAATCTTGTTCATGCACACATCTGGGTTCCTCCAACCCAAACCTTCTTGAATGAGGAAATACCTAGCGGCTTTTAATCTTAATGCCGTTCGTTTATGTCCTTTAAGGTGATCAGGGCAACATAAGTGCAACAGGAAATATATAATATCTGAGTACCAATGATGATCAAGCTCTCGTAATGCTAGTGTCATGCGTGATTCAGGCCCACTGTTTTCACAAATCATATCAATAGCCTCCTCATTCTTTTGGGTTAACATCTTAGCTAGGCCTTGTCCTTTTACGAGTTTGGTAGGCTTAATCTCTAGATCATATTCTTGGATCTTGGATACCTATGTGCCCCTTGTTCCTAAGCAATCCTATTGGGACAGGATGTCTTTCACTGCAGCATGGGGGGCATACCCTACTACTTTTGAGTAGCCAATGTATGTTCTAAAGTGCTTTAGAAATTTTACTAAGGCATAGGCTTGCTTTTCCATGATAGTATATTTTAATTCTGAATTTTGTAGGGTTCTACTCATGAAGGAAATTGGTTGCTCGAACCCTTCGAAGTTCTTCTGGAGCAACACCTCGGCAATAGTATCTTCTGAAGCAAATGAGAACACCATGAAATCTTTTGTGTAGTCTGGACTAACCAATACAGGTGATCTAGTGATAGCATCCTTTATGGTTGAAAAAGCCTCTTTCCCTTCATCAATCCATACAAACTTAGCATCCTTCTTGAGTAACCGTTGCATGGGTTTCATTAACTCAGCTAAGTTTGGGATGAACCTCCTAATGAAATTGATATGTCCATTAAAGGATTGAAGACTCTTAACATTTTTCGGAAGAGGTATCTTTTTGATTGCTTCAATTCTCTCAGGGTCAATCTTGACCCCGTCTTTTGATATGATGTGACCAAGAAGCTTCCCCTCATCTATCCCTAGGACAGATTTGGCAGGATTCAAGGAAATACCAAATTCTTTGCATTGTTCAAACTTCAAACACCTTCCTAAGATGATCAATATGGCTGGATCTTTCCTTTGAGAAAAAAGTTAAATCATCTTGGTATATTTCAATGATTTTGCCTATCAATTCCTTGAAAGCATAATCCATGGCCCTTTGAAAAGTGGCCCCAACATTTGTAAGACCAAAGGGCATTCTCAGATACTCAAAGGTTCCCCAAGGGGTTGTGAAAGCTGTTTTGTGTCTATCCTCATCTTTAATGACAACTTGGTTATATCTTGAAAATCCATCAAGCATAGACATCATTGTAGACCTAGTGACCCGTTGGAGGAGGGTCTCCATGATGGGGGGTGGATAATTATCTTTTTGACAGGCTATGTTAAGATTTCTAAAGTCAATGCATATCCTGATGCTCCCATTCTTCTTTTTAACCACGACTAAGTTGGAGCACCATGATGAATGTCGAGTGGGTGCTATAATACCTGCTGACAACATCTTTTCTAATTCCCGCTTGACAATAGGGGCCAACTTAGGGTTTATTTGCCTAAGTTTTTGTCGGAAAGGTTTAACATTTTGCACTTCAGGTTTAAGGGGGATGGTGTGTTGAAACACATCCTCCCTATAAGCTTTTAACTCGTCATAAGTAAATGCAAATACATCCCTATATTCTTTGACTAAGTTTATCAATACATTCCTTTCCTTTTCAGATGTCCCTTCTCCAATTTTTATGATTTTTAGATTTGTTTCCGACCTAATATTTATTTCAATGTAATCTCCCGGTTTCATCTGGTCGATGTTATTTTTCTTCCCATCTTGCCTGTCAAAGATGTTTTCCAGTTTAGTAAAGCCATGTGATATTGGATTGATGGGTTGGTTGTCTTCCTGATACTGCTTGCCTTCCTCCCGCTTATTTATGTTGAAATTTGAGAACTCATCTATGTTATGAATAAATTTCAAGATGTGTTCATCATCTTTGAAAACCTGCCAATGGTTCATGTTGTATGGGATTGATGGTCTATAGTTAATTTCAAGGATACAGTCCCCATTCAACATTTCATCCAATGGTTGGAGGGTGGATGCCGAAACTCCCAATCTATCTGCCGCACTATCCTGTTCTCTAGGGATTGCTTATATGTTTAGTGCATCAAAATATTCCATAGTGTCCCAAATTGCATTTCTATATCTTTTAAGTCTTTGACACTTGCATGCAAATTGACCTTTAATTTGTTGCACTATTAAATCTGAATCTCCTTTTATACTAAGCAATTTTATACCCATGTCCTTGGCAACTTCAACGCCTATTAGAAGTGCTTCATACTCTGTTACATTGTTCGTGGCCTCAAACTCTAACCTGAAAGCAAAGTTGAAAATCTTACCCTTGGGTGAGGTTATGATTATGCCAGCCCCTTTCCCAGCTCTAGAATATGCACCATCAAAGTTGATTCTCCACAACTCATCAACCTTGTCATCCTTTATTTCTTCATGGATGGGGTCCAAAAAGGTGGAGTTGATTTGATAGGTTTCGTGCTCATCAGTGTTGTAAACATACTCGTTCAATGGTCTTTGAGGGTTTTCAACATGGTATCTTTTTTCTTTTTTCAGAATACAATTTAACAAGTGAAAACTCAGATGCTGGCACAGTGGCATAGGTCCATTCCATTTGGATTGATCCTCCTAAAGTGGCACCCCACTTCCTAGAAAGAAACATTCCCCACTCATCTGGTACATCGATAACAAGGATGTCCATGATAATCTGGATGTCCAGATACTTAGCCAACCTAACCAAATGATTTTCAATCATTCCTTCAACTTTAACTGGTCTAGAATCCATGGCACATACATTTTGGTATGGTCTTGTAATTCTTAAGTTAAGATGTTGCATGACCTTTTTAGTCATGATGCTGGAACTAGATCCTGAGTCTAACATACAATTGTGTAGAAGAAGATCACCTATCATCAATGATACAAAAAAGGGGGGATGATCTTCTTTTCTTGGGTCCCTAGTATGTAGAACTATAGGAGGATCGGCGAAAACATTGTTTGAGGTGCACTCCACGGTGTCAGAGAAAGTGACATTCTTAGGGGTAGGGGGTTTTATAGGACTTAGAGGGCTTGCTTCGGTTTGAGGACTAGCATCATTTGGAGGATCTAAGATTTTCAAAAGTTTCTCCCTTTGATGAGGTATTTTGCATAGTTCTAGGACAGGAACAGGAACTTTTGTATTGGCTAACCAATTGCCCAAGTCAAAACTTAAATCAACATTTTCTTTAATATCATTTACTTATTTAGGAATATTAGGAATTGTTACCTTGGGTGCATTCTGGGCAGAGGGTCCATCTCTTGCTTTTCTTTGGTAAGTCAACCCTTTGAAATTTTGGATGTTGTTGATTTGTTCGTCCAAAGGCATCTCACCATAATATTGGGTTAAGTTATCAACCTTTTGGTGATATTGGTTGGCTTGTGGCCAATTTTCCCTGGAGATGCTATGGATGTCACCTACGTTGTTGATGTAATCAGGCTCGCTTGTTGATGTACTAGGACCACAACCTTCTGGATGGCCATGCTCTTGAACATAGCATGCATAGTGGCAACCAGATTCATCGTGGAAGTCTTTGCATGCCCTACATAATGGCTCGTAATTCTCAACCATGTTAGCAGCCTCTAACTGATGAGGAGGCCTCTGTTCATGGTTGGGAGGCTTTCTTTGCCAAGTTGGTTTTGCAGGAAAGGTTCTTGGAGCAGGTTGTGTTTGTGTTCTTTCCATAGTTATCACCCTGTTTTGTATTTCCTTTAATTGTGCCAGGTGCTTCTATTCAGCTTCGTCCATGTTTTACTTCATTTCCCTTTTCATTTCCAACATCTGCTTTTCATAAGCATCCTTCATAGCTGATAAAGGATCTTTATCTTTGAGTTCATTAATCTTTAAAGGTGTCGAAGATCTTGAGTAACCATGGAGGTTGGATTCACCCGATGATTGCATGTTTTTGTCAATTTTGATAGCCAAACCTTGAGCCTCAAGCAATGTGGTGGGCTCTTTGTCTCTTATCTGATACTGGATTTTGCCACTTAATGCTTCTATGTAATAATCCAAAGTGGAAGCTGCAGGAGGAGCATAAGTAGCAGGGTTGGAATTTGATAACTTTGTGAACCTATTGTTGAATTCATCCATGGTTTTGGTATCTGATTTCTTCATACTAGTCAAGGCTACCACTAGATGTCTAGGTTCCTTTTTGCTGCCAAATTTTCCGAGGAACGCAGCCTTGAAGGCTGCTATGGTAGTGAAAGAGCTGTTCGACAAGTTGTCATACCAGTTTCCAGCTTTACCATCCAAAGATAGAGCAAAAAGGGTCCATGTATACATCTTCATGTTTGTCAGTACCCTTGACATAGGAACCACAGTGTCTAGAAAAGTTTCTGATATGCTGCTCAACAGAGGTAGAGGCATTAGTGCCATTAAAAGTCATGAGTTTATTAATAGCCTTCTCAGGAATGTCATGGTGTTGACCTGCTATCTGAGTGAAGTCGAGTTGAGTAAAAAACTCACCCATCGTGGAAAGGAAACAATTATTAAAATTTTCTAAGTTTTCTTGAAATAAAAGATGGATGTTTGAAACAGACTCAGATCCAAGTTCTTCAAGGATCATACGAGAAGCAAGTTTGTTTAGTCTCCTCCTATATACCTTTTTAGGCTCGGGGATGAAATTGAGCAAACCTTCAGAGTTTCTTCTAGTTGAATATCTTGAGGTGTTTACTGACAGTGGAGTCGCCAGGTGGATTCAAGTCTAATTTCAAAGAGTGATTTGACTAAAAATCTACAAAAAAGGGAAAAAAAGGTAAAAAACTAAAAAGAAACAAAGGTCGTCCAGGAACAAAAAGATTTGTCCTCGGCAACGGCGCCAAAAGACGTGGTCTGTCGAATGCACACCAGCAATAGAAATCTAATGAAAGCTGTCTCCTCACTTGAGAAAGTGGGAGAGGTGTGGCCTTGGGGGCAAGCACAAAGCCAGGTACTGTCACCTACTCCTAGCTCCTCTGTTTAGGCTAACTCCTAACGAAGCCAAAGGGGGTAGTCCCTAACAAAGAGTTTCTATGGCTCAATGTTTTAAATGTTTTTTGTATGTGGTGATGCGGATGGGTGTTTGTTTAGGAGTTTGTTGATGGGAAGATCACAGATTTAAGATTAAAATGATACAAAGATATGCTTGCAATATATTAAATAAAACACAGCACTTATTAAATTAAGCAAAAGCATCCATAATGAAATAATATTTGAACAATTACACTTCAGATATAAAAATAGAATAATCACAAGACCAGTGTCCTTGTCCAATGGGCAATGAAGTCAAGAATTTTAGTGCTGAGATGCTTGATACAAGAGTTCAGTGTTTTTGAGATCGTTTTGCAAGTGCTCTTTGTAAATTTTAGCAAGTTTTAGTGATTTTTGATTATTATGGCTAAGAACACAAGGTATCAACCGGAAGATATACCTTCAGTGGCTCCTCTCAATGACATGTCGGACCGTCCAGTATTCTAGGCTAGGTGTCCGGAGGATTTAACCAGCAAGCTAGAACTCTATGACAACGGTGATTTCCGGCGTCACTAGCAAGAATTCTCCCACTACCTCAGTATTTATTGACAACGCCGATTCGTTGGTTATGGGGTGAAAGTTTTATTAATGTTTTCACTTGTTCGATTAATCAAATCCAACCACTGTTCTGGGTACAAATCCAACTTTTTAGGGTTGACAGAGCATACTTGGTGGCGGAAAGCAACGAAGTAAATTTTAGAATGGCGAGTGTGAGTTGCAAATTTTAAGTTAGGAGCACACAGTTCAACTCTCCGACAGAGAGCACTCTTGACTTCGTCTTATGACGGAAGTTCAAGAGACTTTAACTATTCTATATGCCTAATGCAATGAAAATGCAAATCTAACTATGCTCTCTGACAAAGAGTGCTCTTGACTTGGGTTATGGCAAGTTCAAGATACTTTGGTTTATTTTAAGTGACAATCAGATTGTACAAAAGAAACCAAATGATAGCTCAATGAAATTGATAAACAATAACTAGCAATTAGTAATCTACAACAAAATGAAACTAAGCTACTAGCAGAAATAAACTAAGCTAAGAGGAAGCAAACCACTCAAAGGACAATGCAAGACTTCCCCAGATGGGGGAAGTTGGGTGCGGTGGATTAAAAACCCCACTAATCAAACTTTATTATTAAGTACAGATGCCTTTGGGATTTGCAACTCTTGGAAGGACTTTGAGAGAAATAGCTTGGAAAAAAACTCGAAACAAGCTCTTAAGAGCTATTACAAAGGATAATGGCTAATCAATGACTTTTGGTTTGGATCATCCTTATGGTTTCTTCACTTTCTTCTTGGTTTAGATCTTTTTGTTTCAAAGCTTCTCAAGCTCTTTTCTCCTTTAAAATGCCTACACAAACGATCCAACTCAAGGCACCCCTTAGCATTGGTCAAAATAAAATATGAGATCTAAACTAAGTATAAACTAGAAACTTGACAAGCAATGCAAGTCTAGTCTCAAAGATGAGATCTAAGAATTAAACTTAACAATGGAAGCTAGCTAACATGCAAATAACAAAACTAACTTTGTAAAGAAATCTAATGCAAACTTAACAATGAAACTATATACTTGATCACTTTTTTAAATGCAAAATTTAATTTTTTGAAATGAGATCTAATACTAGTGTGGAAATGCAAACTAAGATCTAAGAGATGCAAATCAAGAAGCTAACTAAAAAATGGAAATTAACTTATCCAAGACTCTTTTTTGTTTTGTGGACTTTTGAAACAAGGAAAGAAAAACAAGCAAAAGAAAGAAAAAAGGGGATTGGAAGAAGGGGCAAAGGAGAGCTGAAAACGAAGATAGAAGGGGCAGCCAAACAGTGGATAGAGAATGACCCAACAGCAGGCTGGAAAAAAGCCCACACAGTGGGTAACAAGCCCAAACTGTGGGATAAAAAAGGGTGCCCAAACAGAGATGAATGGGGCAGCGAACAGTCAACAAATGGGGCTGCAAACAGTCAACAAATGGGGCTGCAAAGCATGAGGAAAAGGGATGAAAACAAAGGGAAAAGAAGGTAAAAAACAAAGCTAGAAAAGAGGAAGAAGAGGAGTGTGGGAAAGATAGGCTTGTAGATCCACTACTCAACAATAGAACCAAGTAACCAAGTTTTAAGTTTTAAAAATAAGGACGGATTTTCGAACTTAGCACTTCTTTGCCAAATCTCTAATGCTTGAGGTCAACTTTGGGAGATCCTGAAATGCACATGAATGTTAGAAAGTAGGTCTTTTGAAGAGGTGAGAGATGCAACCGAGCTCAAGCCTCTCTTCAACCTATTAAATCTACACAAGAAATTACTCACAAACACACCTTGATCAAATATTGCATGTAAAGAAAAATGGGACTAGAAGAGTATAAGTATTTCCAACTACAGTCCACTCCTTCCAAATCACATAGAACCCCAACATGAATGGACAAGTTGAACCCAAATGCCCACCCTATGGGCTTAAGAAATCCTTCTAAGCTAAATAATTGATCAAAGTAATGAAAAATGAGCAATAAACAAATTACAATATCACCTTAGAATAGATGAAGCACTTCCATAACAAGCATCAACACCACATAGACCTCCAAAGTCGTTTTATTTCAATAAGCCAATGGCTATACGATTACAAAATGGCAGATTAAGTTTGCCCAAAAAATCCATCCAAATAGAGCTCAAAGAGCCTCTATTTATACAAAATGCCAAGCCTAAAACCTAACAGACTTGGCATGCAAGGAGCCAAACACAATAAACAGACCTAAACTCCCCATCACAACCCAATCAAATCGGCATCCAACCTATTCAGCGTCAATCTTCTTTGATCCATGCAAATTGGAATGGAGGCTCGACAGCTTGGCGTGAAGGTTTGGTTTAATGTTTTGACGTCACCACTCCCTTATACAAATCGCAAACATGGATAAAATGTTCCAAGGTTTATCTTAACGTTTATTTATTGGAAGAGTCCACCTCATATCAGCGTGACCAGCGTGAGCCCATTCATCCCACTTCCACATAAGCTTGGGCACTTCAAACCTCACGTTACCATCTCATAATATTAAATCGTGACTATACCATTTGCATGGTGTGGATTAGATCATGGTTTTAAAAATATAATATTTAATTTGAGGATGTACCCCCCCCATATCCCACTCATCATCCACATACTCTAGCGTGAGATCCACTTACCCTCACGTCAACTCTTATACATATTAATCCAGATTCCAAACTCAAACTTCAAACCAAAGTTTTAATGCCATGTCACCTTGGAGAGGGTCGTAACTCACATGGTTTATATGCCAAGTCACCCTTTACCATTAAAATATCAATTTTTGACTTTGATTTTGACTTTTTAATTTTTTGGATTTTATGCAATTTGTCCATTTTTAGAATTAAAATGCCATCTTGATGCATTTTTAGCTGAATGATGACTTTCGAGATGCTTCGGCTGCCTGACTGATGGTGAAAGTGGCACCTAGGGTAAAGACGGTGCTCCGAGCTTGAAAATGAACCCAACTATGCCAAAAATGAACTCCTGATCACTCTATTTTTACATTTTGAAATTTCTCATTTAAACCATTAAAAAATGGCTTAAAAATGGGAGAAAATTAATTTTTCTCGGAATCAGACAAAACTCTACAGGGACCTAGTACTTGTTCATACGACTCAATCAGAATGCCTAGCATGACAAAAAACACTGACATGAAGGCTCTAATAACCTCCCAAGGCCGAAACATTAAGACAACTACCCCAGCTTTGGAGGAGCGAGTGAAAAACTCAGAAATTATTGGTCGTTTGTTCAACAGCCAATAGTAACCAAGGGAAAAAATACTCTGGGCTAGTCGGCTTGATGCCCAAGTCCAGGAAGCCGAGCCTTTTATAAAAAATTAAATGCTAGGACATATTTTACAATCTCCCCAAGGGGGTATGAACATGTATTTTACAAAAAAAAAACTATTCAGCCAAAAATTGGCTAACTCTGGAGCACACTGAACTTCTGAACTCTGGAGATGAGCATTCATCATGCTCGATAACTGGTGGCTCAATAGGAAGTTCAACAATTGTACAAAATAGTTGGTAACAGTCCCCAACCCCAACTTGCTACCGCGGTACCTGCTGCTGCTGCTCTAGAAACCAAACTCAATAATAATAATCATAGATAATCCTTTTGGTTCAATGACCCTTCTTATATAGCTTAGCATGTACTTTTAGGGTTTGCATGTCACTTTTTGGGTTTGCGCTTTACTTTTTGCATGCATGCAATTCTAATTCCTCATTGACTTTAAGCCTAAAGAAATAAGGCTTTCTTTACCATACTAATGAGTTAATATTGAATGAATGCTCTTTTCTGCTTCAGGTATCAAATGTCCTTAGTCAATTCCCTTTTCATGTAGTACTCGTTCGAACCTATGGGAATTAAATAGGTTAACGAGTGTTTTTGGTGCTTAAGCAGAAGAGGACATTACAATATCCCAAACCAGTTTCACATTGGACATGCCAAAAAGTGAAAATATGGCAAAATGAAGCATTAATATGACATGAAACTTAGGGAAATGTAACCAAAATGCGTCATGCACCTTCTAGGAAAGGGGAAGTGATCAAGTGTAAGTGTAATACGGATTTTACACAGGTAAAAGTAAAAATATAATGAAATTAGCAAACTACCTAGGTAAAATGATGGAAATGCGATGAAAATGTAAACAATATTAGAAAAACATTAGGCAAATGCGCCACCAAGCTAGAAGAAACTAACAACTAAGAACAAGACATGAATGACCGTGCAACAACCAAGTGAATGTAGTAACTAGAGCATGAGGAGGTTTCCTCAACACTGAGAAACATGAAGAATGCCTCGAACAAACTGCAAAGAATATGATGCACATCTGAAGCAACCTCTACCATATGACCAACATGGACATCAACAAGGAGAAGTGAGTCCCTTCCACCAAATATCCCCATCAAATGCCAAGAAGGAAAATGCTCAATGAAGAATTATACCCTCAATCAATCCAATATTCCAAAGGTAGTAGCTACAAATCCCCAACAATGTGATAAAAAATCACAAGTTTATCCCTCATACAATATGAGGGGTCACACATAGGACTTATGAAATCTTTACACACTCCACTTGCCTCTCACCCAATCCCATCTTCATTCACAATATGAATTTTATGATTAATGAAATGGAGGATCAGTTGGGTTGTGCTTTGATGTAAAATTGCCTTTCCCCTCTTTCATTTCATTTGATTTCTTCCCCTGCTTAAAATATTTCATAACATGCAGCCTTTTCAGCTGGATCGAGTATCTCTGTATCTCCAGTCTGTAGATGCTATGGTTTTCCTCATTGTTGGATCTATTTTTGTAAAAAAATATTCTTCAGCAATAATCTGGAAAGGATTTTGGGGTATCCTAAGGTGTTTTATTTTGTAAAATGGGCTTAACTGATACATATATATCATAAAGGTACTATAAGGAAAGCTTCCGAAGTTGTGGAATATTTTTGCAAGTCTTTGGTGAACTTATGAAATACAAATGTCCTTCAAAGTCTTTGTCTGGAAGAGACTACTTCATACACAATTGGTAGGTCTTTTGGAAAATATCTGGTACTGCCAGGCTCTGCTTACATTCAATATAAAGATTGATAAATCCCCATATGAAGTGCTATCCTATTTTTCAGTATCTGATTTTTCTGACATCTACTTGCTTTTACTGTTCACTTCTTGTCTTTGGGTAGGATTTGAAAATAACTCCAGATTGAACTTCTGTAGGAATGTTGAAATTTGAAATTCTGTCATGACAATGAAATCCCATAACCTGATTTTTTATGAGCATTTTTTGTAATCAATTTTTTTATAGTTATGCTATGGTGTATATCATGACTTGGGTGACCTCTTCAAAAGGGGAAAAATACAGTTTCAGATGTAGGAGCAGACAATGACTTGAATTAAACACAGAATGCAATTCTGCACCTTTGCATGTTGTAAAGATTTATTTGTACTGCAATTGTAAACATTTTGATACATGATGTGATGGGAAACCACTATTTCATGATCAAGCTTCTTGCTGTATTCATTGGGAATGATAGGGCTAACACTAGGATGGAATAAAACAGGTACTGATAAATGAGTGGGTGGCAGGAGAGAAGTTATCTGAGAGCAGAGAAGAAGACTTGCTTCTTCTTGTAAATACAGCTCTAAACTGCTATTTAATACAACTTTTGGAAAGTGGATTTTTACATGCTGACCCTCATCCAGGAAATCTGTTGAGAACAGCAGATGGTTGTCTTTGTGTTTTGGATTTTGGACTGATGACAGAGGTATGCTGTGTTATTTATTTTTCTGGTGTTTGATATTTTCATTCATATTTTAACATAGAGATGGCTGTTTATGAGTCACGACTCAGCAGCTCATGACAAAGGTTTTGTCTGGTATTCATTCTTCTGGTAATATTTTTTTGTCAAAACATTAGAGGGATGGAAAACTTGCTATTATCCCCTTTTTCATGTTGTGCATGTTGTATCATTTCACGAAATAGCTTATGGAGTTTTCAGACTTTTTGATGAGGTGCTATGGATTCATGGAATGCTGTAAACCTAACTTAGTTCCTTTTGAACCAGGTGACAGAGGAACAGCGTTATACATTTCTAGAATATATATCTCATCTATTCAACTCTGACTATGAGAAAGTTGCAGAAGATCTGGTGAGGTTGGGATTTGTACCTCCTGAACTTGTAGACCCTGTAAAAACAGCAGAAGTTGTTCCTCAAATTAGTCGTATCCTCGGCCAATTGAGACAGGGAGGAGGTGCACGCAAAATTAATGTTCAGCAGGTATTCTCTTTCCCTATCCTATAACTATTAGAAATGAAAAAAATCATTTCAAGTCAATGCATGGGGAATAGAAGATGAACAAACTTCTCATGGAAATGTTGAAATAGGTATTGATTTTCTTCCCCTGATTGTTGTTGAATTTGATATAACAGTGTTATTGAAAAAATACTAGAAAGGTTTTAGATAGGATTCAAGATATTGATAATCTATACTTATGTGGGATTGAAGTTGAAAACCTTTGTTGCATTGGGGATTGTCACCTCCTGGGTTCTTACTCCAATGTGAAAGTCCCAACCATACACATGAGAACCGACAGGTGACTTTAGATAACCTATCCATTGTCACCTCAGTAGCCTTATCTTTCTCTCTTGAGGGTATCTCTCTAGCTGAAGAGGGGTGTCCCTATGACAATCTAAGTCCAATGACTGATGGGTGGAAAATGTGCTATCTGCACATAGGGTGAATCTATTCTTGAGGTTTGTTACCACCTGTTACTACCCCACTTTGACAAGGGATGTCTGCAGGAGTTTTGTCTTCAAAAGCCGAGTTCTTCAAACAGAACTATCTTGCAAGCAAGAGGACAATTTTTGCGAATCTGAGAATCATTTCTTCAGCAGCGAGTGTGCCTGTTTTGATTAACAATGGAAGTGAAGGAAGACTGTTTTAGAAGCAGTCTGATATGTTAAAGAGCCCACTCACATTGATGACTGACAGCAGTCCTAGTAAAAATTCAAGCGTTTGCGTGAGACTGAATGATGAACCTAGTGATTGAGATACCTTTGCTGCTAGCATATCAGGGGGTCTCCATGGGTACAAACACATCAAATCTCAAAAACAAAGCACATGACAGAGTTTTAATTTGAATTGGAGTTTCACAATTTATGACAGCCGGGATCGAGGTTCCTTTGGTAGCTAAATTATGGAGCTTTAGATGGGGCCCGTGTGATCCACCTTTCACATAGTAGCCGATTACACATTGTTGGCATTCCAATTTAATTTGGCCCGAGAGGCAAGATTGGCATGGACGGTGTGTTGTTTCAGATGCTGAGTATGCCGAGTTAAAGATAACCATCACCATTTTTTCAGTGAAGATGTTGAGCATATCTTCCCTATTGACCACAGATGGAGTTCCATGCTGCTGTCAACCAGTCGCTGAGCATTTCACGTTTGGGTAGCTGAGAGTATCGACATTGGCAGTCGAGCACATTGGTTGTTGATTTCATGTTTATCATCTAGCAGTTGTTTGGAGATGGCGCCAGATCATGGAGTGTCTTGGGACAGCTCGTGAGTAAATCAGGGAGAAATCCACGATTTTCTTTGGGCATCCATCCGCATTTTGTTTTATTTGCAGTCGTTCCATCCCAAAGAAAAGTACCACGAATTCGCTAAAGGAGCCACTACGGGTTTCTGCTTGCTATGTGGAAATCGGGAGCAGCAATTCATCCAACTTTTCAGATAAAAAGAATGATGTCACGCTGGGTATCTTCAGGCAATTCGTTGGCAGCTGAGCAACCAGATTCGTTGAAGATCTAAGCTGGATGTGTATCTTCATGTGGCTTAGACCCACGTTTTTTTTGTTGTTTTTGTTTTCTGGCAGCCAATCGCCGTTTGGGTGAGGATCACTGCTATTTCGTGGGCCATGAGTCAGACCTGGGGGCACCTAAGCTTAAACCCGCACTCTTCACGCTGATAGAAACCGTGACTTATGGGAGCTGCAAGCATACCACCTGTGGACCGGCAGTTTATCTCCATCGGCAACCATTGACAGAAGTTCACAGTGCACACAACTATAAATCGATTTTATGAAATAAAATCGTCACTCAATCGCTGAGGGTAACGATCTGTGGTATCCACGTGGAGGTAGCCACTCAGTTTGGTTGGTTTGGTTACATTCGGGTTGCCCACCTTTTGGGTGAAAACAAATACCTAAAGTGTGAATTCCTTTAATAAATATGATTTAGTGACGTATTTGGTAGGTGAGGAAAAAGTGGATCAAGATCCTCTTTCCACTTTTTGTCTCATTTTTATAGCTGAATAGAAAAATCACGTTGTTTTTTTTGGATACATATTGGGCATCTCTTTCACGGTTGCGTGTTTTCATTACGAGTTGTAGAGTAAATCTAACATAGAAGGCTATCAATCTAGTCCATTGGGAAAACATTTGCAGTTGTCAAGTTGTTTGTTGACGTTGTGTTTTCAAAAGATCTTAGGAGTAATAGTCAGTAGTCAGTTATACTTACATTCTCCTTGTCTTTGATTATGGAACGTACTAGTTTAATCTCACTTGTGTGAAACACAAGGCCTCCTTGAGTTCTCTTTTGACTCCATTCTCCCTTCTGGTATTGACACTGGTCTTCCCTCGAGGAATGATCCTCCCTTCCTTCCCATCACTCAATCAAAATACCCTCCTTTTTATTTACAACTGTTTCTCTAAGGCAGCCTCTTCAGTTCACCTTGCCCTTCGTTGCACCTGCCTTAGCGATCCTACCTTAGGGAAGCCCCCCTAGAGTTGGAGAAGAGCTAACCTGAAGTGAGGAGAGAGGAGTGTGGTGACATTGGCTTCTCTCTTGAGAGTTGCCATCGAGCTGGTGTGCTTACTTTTTGGGCTTCAGCGCACACATGCCAATTTTGGGCGCCAACAAGGTTTAGTAGCAGTATATTAACTTCCAGATTTACTCATGTAATAATTGAGCCAACAGAAAGATGGATGAATAGCAATATTTAGTGGCTAAGAAATAAATCTGAAGTCATATAAAAAACAGAAATAATGCAGATTTGTACAACAGAAAACTAGGTCCTCTTAAGATGGGTAAAGTAACGGTTTTAGGACTTATATGGCAATTTAATTTTCTGATTTTTATACTAGTGATTTTCAGATTGCTTGAACAGAATTAAAGTCCTATATATGATGGGTAAATGAACGTTTCCAGGACTTTAAATGCAACCTGAAATTTTGATTTTATTACTGGTAATTTTTATATTGTAAAACAGAAAATAAAGATGTTTTTTATGAGTGTTTTGTGGTGGTTGAAAAGGGGAAACCAATGCTTAATTTCCAGATTAGGTTAATGGGGTTTGTTACTCCCTGACATGTATGGGGTGACTTGATCATTATTTCCTTTGTGACCTTCCATCACATCCATCAGTTCCACAAAAGAGTTTATGTTTTTTCCATAGACACTTGACAGAGACACTTTCAGCTTTGCTCAGTCGACCATGATATGTGCCAGAGACAGATGGGGACATTCGTTTGACACCAGTGCTATGACATGTCACATATCCTCAACTTGACCTATGATGTTACTCTGTAATGGCTCATGTATCCTAGATCGTGTTTCAACTTTCAATAGCTTAGGAAGCATCATGGTGTGGTTATAATTCATCAATGATTAGATAAGTGTATGACCTTGCGGGTTAGGTGTGTACCTAGGGATTGAAGTAAATGTTGTTATCTCTCAGATTGTACGAGAACTTATCTAGGGGTAAAGATGCAGATGATCCAGATGATGTAATGTCCTCTTCTACTTGAGCACCAAAACACCCGCTAACCTATTTTGATTCCCATAGGTTCAAGCGGGTATCTCCTGAAAGGGAAATTGACTGAGGACATTTGATACTTAGGGCAGAACAGAGCATTCATTCAGTATTAAGTCATCGGTATGGTAAAGAAAGTCTTATTACTTTAGGCTTAAAGTCAACATGAAATTAGAATTGCATGCATGCAAAAGTGACGCGTAAACCCTAAAAGTGACATGAAAACCCTAAAAGTACATGCTAAGCTATTTAAGAAGGGTTATTGAACCAAATGAGCTATCTATGATTTTGGGTTTTAGAGCAGCAGCAGTTGGGGTTGGAGACGAAGGTCTTCAGCTAGCAAGGGTTTCGGCAGTGAAATCTATCTACCCTAATCACTTCAGGGTAGACCATCCAGGTCTATCATCAGCATTCATCATATTCATTCGTGTTCAGTGATCCAATTGATGCAGGAGCATAAACTCTCAAATTCAAGATTGTTAATTTAGCCTAGGGTTTACTCATTTACCAAGGGAGTTGGTTCCCTAATGTTGAATCTTAATGTTTCTAGAATAGGTGGGTCATTGATTCTTGATTCATGGGTGTAATGAATCTTCTCTTTAAAGACATAATTCAAATAAGACTTTTATTGAGGAATTGTAGGATCTGAAGGATTCTAGGAGATATTTAAGATCTAGTTTTGAATAAGCCGATTCGATCCAAGTATTAAGGATCTGAAACAGAAAGTTCTTTTGTATTTAAGCACTGTTAGGGTATATTGTAAATTAGCTTAGATAGCTCGAGAAGCAAGTTCTTGGGTAGCTCGCAGAGGCTTTCAGATAGCTCACAGAAGCTGGGAATAGCTCATGAAATTGTAAAAGGAGGTCTATGGAGGAAGTAGATAGAGATCAAGTATAAAGGGTTTTTATTCTCTGTAAATTGACTCAATTTATTGTATTTAAAATTCAGAAAGATTATTAAGAAATATAATGATTTCAGGTGTGTAAATTTGTGTGTTTAAGTCAATTGGGCAGATCGAAGTAATCCTATTGTGAATTATTCTTATATGATGAGAAATTTTGTTATACCTTCTATGAAATTCATATCTATGCACTTGTATTGTTTAAATGCACAGAGATTAATCAATTCATCCACATACCAATGGTTTATGGTCTAATGAAAGGATAAACTCCTTGTTAATCCTTATTGATGTAGAATTCCCTAAGAGAATACAGGAATTCGTAGTCCAGGAAGAAGGGCAGAGCTGTCAGAAATTGTGTGGCTAGTGTGCATTGGGAGAAGCAATCGACGGTGGAGGATCGACTGATAAAAATGGTCAGAATCTGTTGAGATAAACAGTGTGCAAGATATGATTGATCCATCGTTCATAACTATTACGGAGAATTAATGTGAACGATAGTTAATGGAAATATATTTTCCGTAACCAATATTCCAATATAGTTGTGAGTCAGGATTGAAGTCCGATCGTAAGATCCGACGATTGTGGTTCATTATGGAGAGTCAACCTGTATGATGTTTAATGAAACATATTCTTCCGTAAGAGTTATCCATTATAGGTTTTGAATTGGAATTGCGTCCGATCTAGGAGACTCGATGGTCGCTGTCAATTACAGAGAGTTCAACAAGTTGTGGTGTGACCCTTAGTTGAGAAACTCGTAAAGGGCTTATAAAATATGTTCCATAAACTTGAAATCTGCTGTATATTTTGTTCAAAAGTTCTTTGCTATAGATAGCGGAACCAACAATTGTGGTGATAGTTAGCCAAAGTTAGAGAGTAATCCTGAAGGCTGAAATTCACTTTCTGGACAGAGGTTTGTTAAAGTAAGGTCTGCAGAGAATCCTGGCAGGTGGTGCCTGCATCACCAACACACATAGAACTTAGAAGATTTATTTGCAGGTTCACATTTTTCCAATGTTCCCCCAAGATTCCGGGACGGCGGGACGCGGGTTCGGGGAGACGCACATTCGGGACGTGTGGAGACCACCCCCAAATTTTAGAGAAATTCAACGAGGACGGCGGGACACGATAGTCATAAAAATTTTAAAAATATTAAAATACAAATCCCAACAATAACAAGCATTCATCATTCTGGAATCTGTAATCATACAATGTAAATGCAAAATTCAAAGTTCAAACACATTACAGGATTCATCAAGATTATCATTATATTAATAATAATTTATAAATATATTATATATCAATATGAATCTATGATTAACATAAACATCATATTTGATAATCTTCAGATTTGACTTTTAAGTGATTGAAAAAATGAATCAATGATACTAGATAGTATGATACTGTATTTGTTTCACGTCCATTGATAGTTTAGAATTATATAATATACTTTAGGTTAGACATTGTAAACTAGATTTATTTTTTATTATTTAGTTTTTAATATTTTTGTTTATGTTTTAAATTTTAAATTTTATTATTATTTAGTTTTTAATATTTTTTTATGTTTTAAATTTAAAATTTTAATATATAAATGATTTATTTAAATGGTTTTAATTTTTTTTAATGATTTATTTAATTTTTTTTAAATTAAAAAGAAAAAAAATTTCGGAGTTTTGGCTGGGACGCCAGGAAGTCCCCCCAAGTTTCGCCAAGTTTCGTCGCCCACCGAAACGTTTCGGTCCGTGTCTTGCCAAGTTTCGCCAAAAGGGGGACGTCCGAAACGTTTCGGATGGAGTTTCGGAGTCCCCAGGACGCGAGAAACGCCGAAACGCGTCCCCGACCCTCCGGGACGCATCCCCGTGTAACACTGCATTTTGCAACTAGGGAATAGCTAGAAATCCTCAGAAGAATTCGTTGGGACCCTAAAGCTCAGTTTTTCCTCCGCATGTCATCACTATCCTTCTCAACAGGCTACCCACACTCTGTTGAGTGATTGTTAATGCATTGTTTGCATATCTGGAGGAGCCAGCAATAGATTTGTAGAAGAAGGGAGACGTCATCCTCCAGTGCATATCAATTTGCTAGGTTCCCTAAGGGAGACAAAATCTCTGCATGTGCCTTCTCACCTTGCAAGGATCCTTAGACCAACATCCCTACAAAGTTTTAGCAGCATCAGACCACTCCTCCCTCAAAAACGTCAATATCATCTGAAGGAGGGCACTTTGTAGCTGGGCGTCAACTTCAAGAGAGGAGCACTATTATCTCATCCTTTCAGCACAATCGACAGACATCTTATCTATTGGCGGACTATCAGCCGTGTTATCAGTGATATGTGTATATCTTCTTACTAAACATCTTTGCCCTATTATCTCTCCAGATTAGCTATTTTTTAGGGCAATTTGGCATGACATTTTTGCATGCACATTTTATTCAGCTTTTTGCACATCATTGAATGTATGAACAAACAACATAGTAGCAAAGAACAGTAGAATATCAGTTTGGGATACTATAGTGGTATCCGTATTCAATGATCCAACACACATAGAAGATTTATTTGCAGGCTCACGCTTTGCAGCTGGGGAATAGTTGGAAATCATCAAAAGAATTCGTTGGGACCCTAAAGCTCAGTTTTTCCTTCGCATGTCATCACTATCCTTCTCAGCGGGCTACCCACACTCTGCTGAGTGATTGTCAATCTGTGTTGCAGGAAACGCATGCCCCCTACTGTACCCTGCCCGTTTTTGCCCGGAAACACATGTGATACGCGTTTCAAACCGTACCACATCGTACCTCGCCTGGGAAACAGTCGTGGTATGGATTGAAACGCGTTTCAGACGCGTATCACCATCCGTACAACGCATTTCCCAAAACAATCACGCCCGTCTGGGCTTGCAAACAAACCACCAGCGTTTAGTTCGTGAGTTAGCCAACCTTACGGTGGTTTTAGGTTAGGGTTAGGTGAGGGGAAGGCAAAAAAGATTATAAAAAAGCCTCATCCCATAGATCACAACCACATCAGATTGAGAAAGCAAGCCACGTCAGCGACGGCTACTCTTAGCAACGACTACTCTCTGCGGAAGGTGAATGTCGGCAAAGGTGATAAGGTAAGTTCGTTTCTTGTAATCTTCTACATCCTTCTGCCTTAGTCGTGTTCATCTTGAGAAATAATTCGTGTGGAGTGTGGACTGTTCATTTTTGCAGGTGGAGGCAATGTTATCAGAACCGGACCGATCATTGAACCGGCGAAGCCCAAAATGTGAACCAGACCGAAACCGGATAAAAAACCGGCTGACTAAAAAATACGTAAAATATTCATATTTTGTAAAAAAACATATATATTCATGTGCATACATATGAATCCAAACCATTAATACACAAATATGCAAAGTTTCTCATATATATAGCAAATATGGGTGCAAATATCCAAAATAGCACCTAGTGCAATAGGTTAGGTTTTAGTTTTTATTTTTTTTTAAAAATTGAGTTCCGTGAGTCCCCAGTCCGCAGCCGTACGACAGAGTACAGATCGGCCGGTTCCGTACCCGGTTTGGAGAAAAATCCAGTTTGATGAATTTTTTTTGCTGATCGGACCGACCAACCCTGTAAACCGGTCAGATCGATCGGTTTTGCCGGTTCCGGTCCAGTTTCGATAACATTGGGTGGAGCTGTCCAACGATTCGTTGCTATAGAAACCAATTTTTTTTAGATAGCTACAACCATCAAAGTTTTGTGTTTTGTGGCATTTTGGGGCAGCACCAGTCAGAGTTTTGTGTTTAGTGGTGAGCAACAAGCAATCTTTCAAGGTTATGGTGTTTTTTTATTTGATGTATTCTTCATTTAAAAAAAAATAATGCTACTTTGTTTTCGAAATTTCAATTTTGTTTTTTTTGTTTTTGCAGAAATAATGGCTGCTAATGAAGAAGCCTCTTTTCCTCCACTGCCTAAGCCCAACAAAAGGCTAACTATTACCCATTATGGAGGCATGTTAAGAAGATTTCAAGAATTCCAGGTGGTGGTTCATGGGAATGGCGCTACACTCTCTGCAATGGGTTGTACAAGGGCTCTTACCCAAGAGAGGGCACATTTTTTGCATGAAATAGGAAAAGGGGTTGATAGTTGCACAAAAACAAGTGATCCAGGGGAAAGGAGGAAGTTTGAGAATGAACAACAAGAGGCTGATAGGGTTAAAAGAAGACAGGAGGAGCTTAATAATGCCACACGTCAAGCTCCATCCATGGAGCCAAAGGATTGTGCATGAAGCAAGGAAGAGGAAGGTAACTCAAACATAGGGACATGCATCAAAAATCAGTAATAGTCCTCCTCCTTCAATTCAAGAAAGAAGGATAGCTAAAATAGTCAATGTTCACGGGAGGGAAGAAGCTGAAACTAGAGTGGTTAGAGCCCTTTATGCATGTGGTATCCCCTTCAATGTGGTTCAGTCTCCTTATTGGCAAGACATGGTTAGGGTAATTAACACTTCTCCCAAAGGGTTCAAGGGGCCCAACTATGAAAAGGTACGAACTGATCTCCTAAAAAAGGAGAAGGAGCTTTTAGAGGATGTTCTATCGCCTATTCGTGCTTCATGGGGTAGCTCTGGTGTTACCATTGTCTCTGATGGATGGACAGATACTAGGAGGAGACCATTGATAAATATTATTGCCACTTCACCAAAAGGAGCAATGTTCCTAAATGCCGAAGATTGTTTAGGGGTGGTAAAGGATGCTCCTTTTATTGCTAATGTTATAATGAAAGCTATTGAGCAAATAGGGGCTAGTAAGGTTGTGCAAGTTATCACGGATAATGCACCAGTTTACAAAGTTGCGGGTCTAATTATTGAGAGCAGGTATGATCACATTTTTTGGACACCATGCATTGTCCATAATATGAATTTGATCTTAGAAGAAATTGACAGCAAAGTTCCATGGATAAAGGAACTAACAGGGCAAGCAAGGGAGATAATTAAATTCATCACCAACCACCACTAGTCTCAAGCTAAGTCACCTGACACGAAGACACGGGACACGGAGGACACGGAAAAACGAGTATCCGACACGGACACGGCGACCCCCGGAATCAGGACACGGAGGACACGTTATATATAATATTAAAATATATATATATATATATATATATATATATATTATACAAATTACTGTAATAGAGAAAATATTGAATCTTGATAGTAGATATTGATCAATGTTACATCATGAACTTCGAAAAAGATACATCAAAGATTCAAACACCAATACCATACAATTTTACAAATCAATCAAACTCTAGATAGTAGAGTCTAAACATCATGAATCATGATTCATATTCATAGAACATAATAAGACATTAATATTACAACCTGCTGTACTCACTATTTTCTTCACTTTAATTAAGCAATTTTCAGTTTAAAGTTGCAATGGATTGCATCATTTTCCATGAACTTTTTTCAGCTTTTATGCAATTTCAAGTGCACTATTNTCATAGGACACGTGTCCTAAAATCGAGACACGTTACAAAAGAGTGTCGGACACGCGTTGACCACGTGTCCCAGGGATAAGACACGTTTTGACCACGTGTCGGACACGTACCGTAGCGTGTCTTCACGTGGACACCGCGGGTACGGACACGTGGGCCAGTATGGACGTGTCAGGTAACTTAGGTCTCAAGCAATATTTCGAGAATTCTCCAGATTGGAGTTGTTGAAAGTTGCTGAGACAAGATTTGCCTCCAACTTCATCATGTTGCGTCACCTCGTTGAGGTGAAGCAACCATTAGTTTTTATGGTGGTGATTCAACTTTGGGCTGAGTGGAGGCAATCAGATTCAGAGAGAGGAACTATGGTGCGCAGATTGTGCCTTGATGAGGAGTGGTGGAGAAAGATAGATTTCTTGCTCAAGTTCATAGGCCCTGCGTTTGAGCTTCTTCGCAATGCTGACACAGACAAACCTTTCTTGGGAGAGGTATATGATGGCATGGACACCATGGTTGAGAAAACTATGGAAATCATTTCACAAGAGAGTCCTCAGCTATTATTTGTTGATGCTTAGGTTGTTGATTTAGTGCAGAAAATCATGCTTGAGAGGTGGAACAACTTCAACACTCCACTTCACACTTTAGCCCATGCCATGAACCCAAGATTCTATGACGAAGACCTCATTGCTCAAAGTAATGGGAAGCGGAAGGCACCACATAAGGATAGAGAGGTGGCCAATGGAGTGAAAAAAGCTCTTATGAGAATGTTTCCAGCTGATTTACATAGGGAGGTGAAGGAGGAATCTGCTAGCTTTGCTACAGGATTGGATGATTATTCAGACATATCAGCTTTGGATGAAAGAAGCACCATGAATCCAGTTAGGTGGTGGATTTGTCATGGAGCAAATGGTGTACATTTGCAAACCTTGCCATTCGTATTCTTTCACAAGTCGCAAGCTCTTCATCGACAAAAAGAAATTGGAGCACCTATGGATTTATTCATTCTGTGAAGCACAATAGGTTGGGTTCACAAAAGGCTGAGGAGCTTGTTTATGTGCACTCCAACCTTCGCCTTGCATCTCGTAGAGGTCCAGAATAAAACTCCGGGCCTTGTAAAGATTGGGATGTGGAACCAGAAATTGTTGACTTGGACATCTCTCCTGCTGCATTGAATATTGTTGATGAACCTAGAAGTGGAATTGGAATTTCTTCCTCCAATCCACAGTCCACTGTTCAACGTGCATCTTGTTCCATTTTTGAGGAAGACTATGATGAGCAGGATGATGACTATTAGTATTAGTCTTTGACTATTTGAGTCTTTAGATTTTACTGATTTGGGATTTTATGATTATCATATTACTATTTTCCATTTGGAAACTTGCATTTTATAATCGAAATGGTTTAATGGAGTGATGGAGTTGTGATTGAAATGTGATGACTCATGAGTAAAAATGTGATGTTATAGTTAACTGTTAACTGTATATGTATAATATATATATTTATGTTTCACTGTTTCACAATTAATTTTTTAATGTCCTTCCTAATTTTCTAATATATATATATATATATATATCGCATTTCCCCGTTTCCTAAATTTGGGGGGGTCACATTTCCATTGCATTTCTGTTTCCTCGTATCATGCAACTTAGTTGTCAATGCATTGTTTGCATATCCGGAGGAGCCAACAACAGATTTGTAGAAGAAGAGAGACATCATCCTCCAGTGCATATCAATTCGCTAGGTTTCCTAAGGGAGACAAAATCTCTGCATGTGCCTTCTCACCTTGCAGGGAGGCCTAGTATTAGAATATGTAATGATGAAATGTGGTATATTGGTATAAAATAACTCTAATATTATAAAATATAGTTATCCTACATGCATCATTGTAATCATTTTCTTTGTAACCATTCTCTATATAAAGAGGTGGAAATTCATTTATCCCACATGTGTTATGGGATGTATTGTAATCCAAGCCTCTTGGTATACAAGAGAGGTGAAGGAGACTCTTTTGGGTATGTGTTGATTGTAGTTCATCACACATCACATGTTGTTTATGTCATTTGTACACACATGATTGTGACATGATTGGGTGATGGAGCTTAATGCGATGCATATTTGAGGATGCCATGTAATCTTGGAGATCTATATTCAGAATAATAGAAGATGCAACCCTTCCCGTGGACGTAACCCATATTGGGTGAACAACGTATATCAGTGTTCTCTTTTCTCCAATTTTATTTCATGCTTTATGTTGCTTGGTAGATAGAAGGATATACTAGTAATGATTTCCATAGTTTATATTGTGTTATGATATTATTTCACATGTTCACAATATTCTAACATGGTATCAAAGCAGGTTGCTATGCACTACCTTCTTCGGTAAATTTTTACTTTTTATTTTCAAGCAACATATGTTCATAATTTTACTTAGGCTCTTCATACTTTGAAGTTTTGTGACCTGATCTATAATACCCATGTGGTATTTTTTCAGATCTGGGCTTTATTCTACATATTTGAATTTTTTCTTTCAAACCCTAACCCTTGTGGAGAAGTGGTGTGGTCTGCCGATGTGCACACCGTCGGCAGAAATTTTTCGAAAGTTGTTTCCCGAATGGGAAAGGTGTGGCCTTGGGGGCAAGCAAAGAGTCAGGTGTTGTCACCTGATCCCGACTTCTCCGTTTAGGCAAACTCCTAACGAACCCAAGGGGGGTAGACCCTAGAAAGAGTTTCTAAGGCTCTTGTGTTTTAAAATGTTTTTTGGTGTATGATGAGGATGGGTGTTTTTTAGAAGTTTTTAAAAGAGATTTACAATTAATGACCCAAGTAAGTACTTGCAAGATAATTAAAGATGCAAAACCACTTGACAATGAAAATTTCAAAGTAAAGCATCCACTATATGATACGAAAATAGATAAACAAGTGCTCCAGATAGATAATAAGCAAATGAATAATTGATAAGACCAGTGTCAAATGGAGTGCTTGGGATGCTTGATATGAGTCTGAGGTGTGCTTGAGAACGTTTTGCAAGCGTTCTGGGTAAATTTTTTAGGGGTGAAGTTGACTATCAAAAGGGAAGGGGATCTCCAAGATATAGCTTTCAGTACTGGAGATATGTCTGGATAATATTCTAAGTGGTTCTGTACAAGAACATGTGGGTTGTCCGGAGTCTCTAAAGCGGTGTTCAACACTACACCAACAAGGATGTAGCCTAACTATGCTTTCAAGGTCTCGGTACAGTGCTTCCTGCGTCCCCAAGAAGAATTTGCCCACTTTCGATTATTAGCGATCAACGCCGGATTTTCGTTTGTTTTCTTGGGAGAGTGTTTTACTTATGGTTGAAGTGGATTACAATGTGAAGATTAAAGAATCTACAACTGCTTCTGGGTATCCCACAAGTGGGTAGAGCATACACAGTGTAGTAAAGATAAATTCCAATTTTAAAAATTGTGAACAAGAACCATCAAAAAACTCTCCGACAGAGAGCACTCTTGATCTGCCTTATGACGAGATTCAAGAGATTTATGGAAAAAGTAAAAATGCTAAAGTAAATGAACTAAAAAAATGAAGCACCAACTCTCCAACAGAGACCACTCTTGATCCACTTTCGGTGAGATTCAAGAGATTTTATGTTATTTTTAGCAATTTATATAAAAAACAGGATATCTAATCTTAAGGCAAAAAAGAAAAAACCTCTCCGATAGAGAGTGCTCTTGATCCACTTTTTCAGTGAGATTCAAGAGACTTTATGTTCTTTTTAGCAATCTTTATGAGATAAAGAAAAAAAACTTTTCAAAAGAAGAAGCTAACCCTTCCTATTCCACTCTAACAGTTTATTGTGCAGGTATAAAGCAGAGTAAAAAGACAGATACATGCTTTCCCCAAATGGGGGAATAGAGGTGTGGGAGCCGTAATCCCACTTGCTTTTATTAATGATTTATTACAATACTAAAATTTTAGAGAAAGAACCTCCTTTTGACCCTCAAATACTGGTCGAAATGGCTTACAAATTGCCCGGGAAAGAAGAGGAATGACGAAGGGGGAAGTGGGTTGGATCTCGGGCGCTCCGGAAGGCTTAAAGCACAAAATTTCAGCAACGAATCCCTCTCTTTGTTCAACCTGCTAAAAACCAAGTTATAAGTTTACAAATTAGTGGATTAGTGCTATAATACAATGAGAAAAAATACACTACTAAGTAATAGCAAAGATTGGAAAAAATTGGGACTTGAAGTACTAAGTAATAGCTGCTAGATCTAGGCTTAAAACTATGATTTATATACGCTTTAGATCTAGTAAAATAACAAGCTAATCTTCATGATAAAACTTCTTTTTAAAAATGAAATAGCTTACTTCAACACGTAACCAAGGAAAAGTTTTGAGGTTTGAGAGAGGAAGAAGAGAAGAGTTTTGCTCGAGCTTGAATCTTTCTGAGACTTGAAGGTACTAATGGGCACAAGAATTTGTAGATTCTTCAAGATTTGAAGAAGAGGGCGATGCAACTTAGCTCTTCCCCTTAGTCCAAAGTTGCAACCTGAAAAAACTTATTCACACTTGCACAAAAATGGATCAAATCTAGTACATTCAACCAATGGAAACCAAAAGAGCATGAATACAATTTAATAAACAATGCTACTCTTGAATCTCAAGAAGTCAAAATGTAAGTAAATAACTTGAAGCATCAAATATTTACCCTATGTGTTTCAGAGAACCTTCTAAGATAAATTGATTACCAATTCGATATCAAGCATAAGCAAATTAAAACAAGATTACCTCAATAAGCATACACCATTCACCATGTGACATGAACACCAATGAACCTCCAAAGTCTCAATATTATTCAAATGATAACAAACAAATTACATGAGTAGAGGTTCCTTGCTTCCGTCACAAATGGGGAAGAAGGCCTCACTTTTATAACAAAACCCAACCCCAGGGGTGGCACCAACCAGCTGAAGATCAACCCGGAGTTATCTGAGTTAAACTAAACTGAAGAGAAGTCACACTGAGTTGAACTGAGGTGGGGACTGAAGAGGTGATTGACACCTTTCACCCACCAATCACCTAACTCACTGTTGGCTGACAACACACCTTGTTACCATCTTATTTGTACCATAGTTGGATTATCTGAAGAGCCGCCATTTGACAAACATGATGAATGTTTCTGTTCCAGTGTATCAGATGATCCGCCCTTTGTGCCTAGCCAGTTTTGGCTAGTTAGTTTTTATTTTCAGTAATTATGACCATGGCCCCACGGGGTTTGTAATAAAGTGTGTTAGTAGGGGTTTGAGTGGTTCAGTCCCCTAAGACATAGAATTCAACTAAGGTATTCCAGGGAGTTTTTTGCCCTTGTCAATTATGCTCTACCTATAGCCAAGTATAATCAATGAGGTTTTCTCCCGCTTCCTCCAAAGCTGGAATGCCCGATTTTGAATTATGGGCCTTGGGGGGTTATTAGAGCCCAACTGAAGTGTATGAACCTACTAGACACTATTAGAATAGATTATGGTCATGCCCTAAGTCACCAAGACCCTCAGAAAATTTTTTACTGGACGCGTTGGATTTAGGATTTTAATTATTTTTTAATTTTTAATTTTTCTATAGTTTTTAATTAAATTTTTCCATAAATTAAATGGAAAAATTCAAATTGTAATAAGTCAGCCATCCGGGGTCTGATTTCAATGTTTGAAGGCTCTATCAATAAATGGTACAATTATAAACAGTAATGAACCAAGATATTTAAGCAATGTACAATTAATCTAAATTTATTAGTATAAACAATGAACAGGTAAAATAGCTACAGTTTACACAAATGTGAACCAGAATTACAAATTTTAGACAAGATATAGCAGAAAGAAAATGCCTGAAAATTCTTAAACCAATAGTAAAAAGATAGACTTTGAGTTAAGTTACTTGAAGTAGTTAAACAAGTGTTAAGCATTCACCACATAAACAATTACAGAATTGAAAGTAAATGAAACTGAAAAGTAAAGTAACTGAAAGTAAAGTGTTGGAGTGCAATGCTGGAATGGAAGTGTGCTGAAATGAAAAATGTTACAGAACCGGTTTTGCAATGTCTCTTGGTTTATTTTAGTAAATTTTATTAAAGTTTTTCTTCTTGAAGTTAAGTTTTAGAACCAGTGGTGTGACTACCCCGATCTAGTATTTCTCAATTCAAAGAGGGAATGCTGTTGCGCTCAACAAAGTGGGAGCAAAGCCCACCCGTAGCTCACAGGTCAAACCCCAATGGCCTGGTGCTCAACAAGGAGGACGTAAAACACCTAGAGACCCCCCACGGTCTACTACCCCAAGTCACCTCCGAGGTCACTGTTTTTAATTAACAGGAAAATTACTAGATGAATGCCTATTAAACTAAGACTTCTCTATCCGATGTCGTATCTCATGAGTACCCCGAAGGGTGATAACCGAGTAGAGGAGCAGGAAATATTGAAGTTTTTGTTAGTTAATTTTAGAGGGTAAATTTTAATATTTGGTGATTAGCATACAAGGTTTATTTTAAAACTATCAACAAGACCAACCAAGCGGTATCCCTTATGGGAGGTGCTGGTACTTGATCTTGGACTTGGAAAGTAAAATGTGTTGAAATTGTAGCAAAAAGGAAAGTGTTGTTCTAATTACCTAAGCCCCCACTTCTCCTGCTTTTCGTATCCAACTTGAAGTCCCTAAAGGGAGATGACAAGTGAATAGAGGATACACAGGATAGATGGGTTGTGTGATTACCCTTTAACAGAAAATTAAAGATTACTGAACTTGAAAGAAAAAAAGCAACTAGCTAAACAATGCCTAACCACACAGCAATCTCTGTGACAGAGATGGTGGTCTGTCACAGAGATAGTGGGTAACAGAAATAAAAATTATGCTT
>LPNX010573285.1:640-32852 GCA_001517045.1 Pseudotsuga menziesii
CATATGTAATCATAAAGTGCACACATTTTTGTTCACCAAACTACGTACGCATTTTTGTTCACTAAAACACGCATGTGATATTTAACATTACAACTATATTTTTTGGTTTGGTGATGATAACATTAAAAAGTTTGGGGAGGATTAGGAGCTTAGGGGGGGTCTTAAAGTGAATAGAGTGAAAGGGGGGTATAGGTGTAGACTGTGGGTGTTTAGGTTAAAGAGAGAGGGAGAGGTAATCCTAGGAGAGGGGAGGTTAGAGGTATAGAGAAGAGTAGGCTATTTGTGTGTGTGTGTGTGTGTGTGTGTGTGTGTGTGTGAGAGAGAGAGAGAGAGAGAGAGAGAGAGAGATTGTGTGATGGTAAGGGGTTAGAGGTAGAGATGGAGAAGGAGTATTAAAGGGTTATAGGTAGTGACCGAGGGGGGTGTCAAGATATTGGGGATAACTTGAGAAAGGGGGGAAGAGAGTAAGACAATGAGTTAGTAAGGCATAGGGAGAGGAGCACATAGTGAGAGGGGGGGCATCGAGTTAGGTTTATGTGGAGGAGTAGGGGGGTGAGAGATACACTATAGAAGAATAAATGCATTGTCCTTTGTCAAGGCATGGGAAACAACAGGAAAAATAACTTTCAAAGGAAATAGATGTGGAATATCTACTACATCAAGTTGTCTTTGAAAGAATGAAACCAAATCATTAACTGAATACATCAAACCTCTTACATAAGTTTGTAACATAAGGAAATATTCAAAAAAAGTTGAAAATCCCATCCTAGTCTAAGAATTCCTTTCCATTAACTTGGCCTAGTTACTCTTGGAAGCAGAAGTAAGAAAATTTAGAAAGCCTCATTTCCTGATGATACTCCCAACTTCAACTACGAGGGGAAGATTCTTGCAAGTACTATTAAGTTGTCCATGCCAATTTTAGTTTTTTGTGTAATAAGGGAATCAATGATGATTCCATTCTTGTACTCACATGACACAGGGTTGATTCTGACGTCTACCACTATAACCCCTAGGCTCGACTAGATGGGGGATTAACCATCATGTGTGTTTCATCAAGACTTGAATCGGTGACCTGCATAATAACATGTATGCATTAACATAATGTGAAGTTGCCAATCGACCTACATCCTTGCCACGTCTAGACTAGATGTAGTTACATGCAGATGAATAGTCCAAAAATATTTGCAGGTGTTAAGGGTTTAGGTAGAATCTTATGGTAATTAGAGAGAAAGGGGGGTATAGGTGTGGCATGTGGGTGTTTGAGAGAAAGGGGGGTTAGAGAGATAAGGAGAGGTAATAGAGGAGATGGGGTGGAGAGAGAGAGGGGGGGGTCTTAGAGGTACATATATGAGCAAGGGCGCATGCACGCATGAGAGAGAGAGAGAGAGAGAGAGAGAGAGAGAGAGATTGGGGATGGTAAGGGGTTAGAGGTAGAGATAGAGAGGGAGTTTTGAGGGGTTAGAGGTAGAGACCAAGGAGGGAGTTAGGATATTGGAGGTAAGTGGAGCAAGGGGGGAAGAGACTGAGACAATGGTTTAGTAAGGGTTACAAAGAGGAGCACATAATGAGAGTGGGGGCATCTGGGTTAGGCATAGGTGGAGGAGAAGGGGAGTGAGATAAAGTGAGAGATCCACTGTAGTAGAAGAAATGCATTCTCCTTTGTCAGAGCATGGGAAACAATAGGAATATTGGCATTCAGAGGAAATTTCTATGGAATATCTACTGCATCAATATGTCTTTGAAGTAATGAAACCAAATCATTAACGGAATGCATCAAACCTCCCGCACAATGTTGTAATATAAGGAAATATTCAAAAGGGGTTGAAAAACACATAGTAGTTTACAGATTCCTTTCCATTGACTTGGCCCTATTAATCATGGAAGCAAGAAGGAGAAACTGCAGAGAGCCTCATTCCCTAATATATTCCCACCTTCAACTACGAGGGGAATATTCTCAAAAAAGGATGTTAAATTTTCTGGGCCAAATTTACTCTTTTTTTTTTACTAGGGGTATTGGAAATGGCACCACTCTCAGACTCACATGACACTGGTTCAATTTCAGTGGCTACCAATATAACCCCTGGGTGTGACTAGATGGGGACTCAACCTTCGCATTTGTTTCATTGAGACTTGAACCAGTGACCAACATAACATCATATACAAATTAACAGAGTGTGCAGCTTCCAATTGGCCTATATCCATGCCCAGTCCAGACCAGATGTAGTTACTTGCAGATGAATAGTCCAAAAAATGTGCGGTGGTGATAACAAGCTTACTATATATTGAGTCTGATACTACATGCAAGAGTCACGTAAAAAACTCTGAGATAGAAAGTTCTACAATTTTAGGATGTTGATTCAACCTTCCTGAGGATCTAAATTTGTAATTTCCTTCTAAGAAGATTCAGGAATGAAATAATATTAGGCAGCACTTCCAAGCTCCTTAAACCATTTGTTCAACCACGATATATTCGACTTCTTTAATGAAAGATAAATTCTTCCATAGAAGGCATCATTTGATACGCTTCCCAAATCTGTGTTGTTGGAAGAACTTACATATTTCAACAAAGGAGCATTTTGCAGGTGAGGTGAAAGTCCCTTCCAATTTTCAGCAATAAAACAAAGAAGTTTAACGTACATATTTTCAAGCAGCCTTTCAACCAATCAAATGACCGAATACAGGGAGAATACCAATTGTGAGACACGTTAACCACGCCAAGCAAATTCAACCTATTATAAAACTCTTGTTTATCAAGGTAAGGATGGACTATGTGTACATTATAAGAAAAACAATGACTATGGTCACTTTGCTAACATATAACCCCTTACCACCCCCCAATGTCTCTCCCTTCACCCCTCTCTTTCTCTCTCTGTCTCTTTCTAACCCATTAACACCCCTCGCCCCTTTCTCTACCTCTAACCCCTTACCACTTATCACCCCTTTCTCTACCTTTAATCCCATTTCGCCCCCCACCCCTTTCTCTACCTCTAATCCCTTACCACTCCTTCCCCCTCTACCTTTAACCCCTTATCACCTCAAATTCATTTTAATGCATTTTGTAAAACTACAACGGGTGAGTGTTTTGTAAAACTACAACGCTTGCACATTTTGTTATGGCATGAAAATATACTTGAATTTAAACAGCAATGCATGTGTGTTTCTTGGCACTATGGCCAAACCTCCACACATGTTGGCATGGCATTCCTATGGCTATGTGTCTACTTCGGACTTTGCTTCCGATTCATCACACCTATGCCTTGGAGAATGATAAACCATGACTCATTAAGCATTACATCCAATTTTTCAATATACTAGTGTTTAAGAGCTAATTACACAATATGTTGTACACAATCATTTTTGACTAAATTTCAAACTCAACATATTTTTTCATACAATTTCTAAATATATTATTTTTAAGATATAAACAAAGTCTTATCAGGCATCTTTTAATCTTTCCACTTTTAAGTTCACCTTTTACTCAGATTTCCAATTAAATATAAAAAATAAAAATAAGCAAATAGAGAGAAGTTTATAAAACTGCTTTAAAAAATAAACAAATCGTAGGAGGTTTAGAATACCACTTAAAGAATTTTCAAGCACACAACGCCGCATTCAAAAGTGACAGGAATGAGTGATACAGCTGGATGAACGCTACACCTTGGAATAGCAAGAATGCCCATGCTTCCAGTTGCAATCTTCCCTTGCAATCAATCGTAAGTGTCTCAATATGGTTGGGCACCGTTTCCTGTCCACGCAATTTTAAGCGACTGTTTACAAATGTCATGGTTCTAGCATTTAGCAAATTGAGAATGGACACAGTGAACTCGATGACGCGCCGTGGTGTATTTCATTGGTTCGGTAATAGTCACAAACTAAATTGTTTTGTCTCTGAGTGGACAATGATTGATTGTCGAGTGAAAAAAGACAACGATTGATTGTACAACGTCAATAATTTCTTTGAGAGAAAAGGGGCATCTGCACAGTTTCACGATTTAACGTAATATAGCACAGACCTCTCAGAAATCTCTTCCTTTTCAGATTCTACTCTGTTAAAGGCACATATCGTTATCCAAATTCTTAGTGCGGTTACCTGATTCATCTCCACCACAATTTTCTCCCTACTTTATTGCATTCTCGACAGGCTCAGATCTGAAAAATCATGTATGGTCTGATCAGTTTTCAATATCTCCGGATGAAATCTGGAGATAAGTTTTCAAAACATGTACAGAGAGCGAGTTTTATGACAGAATGTTTCAACGTTGAATATGAGAGATTAAAAGCAGTTCTCACAACATGCCATCACTGCAAACGATCCGAGTTGGATGATTGTTGTGAACCTGGTGAACCTCCAACGTTTATTATGTCCTCTTTTGGACCTTGTTCAGGTAATTTTCCTAATAATATCATTCTCTCATTGTTTCTCAATTTCTGTAAGTTGGGTAAACTCTAAACCATTTACACTTTTTCAAGTAAGTTTAGTTGGAGTCTCTCAACACAACACTAAAATTACAATTTTTATTACAGAAATAGATTTAAGACCTTCCATTAAATTAGGGCACCCAAATTATGCAATTCCAATCACTAAAAACTACTTTTTTTTTATAATTTGGACAGAATTTTGGCTCTGGATTTCAGGTGCAAACTATATTTTTTTACAATTTGGACCGAATTTTGGCTCTGGATTTTAGGTGCAAATGGTCTAGAGTTTAACTTAGTCCTTTCCTTATTTCTGTATCTGTTTATATCCTCTAAAGTTACTATATACCAGCTTCACATGGAAGTCGAGGAATTCAAAGAAATCGAAGTTCTCATTATACTGAAATGTGAAAGAAATCTTCTTTCGTGGTCTGCAGTTTGTGACGAAATATTTTTGAAGGAAGTCGCCCAACAAATATCAGCTGTAGCTGGCTGCTTCGCTTCATGTGCTCAAAGTTTGCTACGACCCCATAACGTTTCTCGTTTTCAACGATATTTATGGAAGCCTCGACTCGTTGTTGTCGATTCTCGGCAACAGATGATTGAAAACGCCCAGAATCTTATCATATACATAGCTAGAAACGCCATCGCCACTCGCAAACTGTTGAAAAAATATGAAAAAGTAAGTAAATGTCCATGCCCAAAAAAACTCGTTGCGATACATTAATATTCCATGATAAGATTCTTACAAGTTAATTTGAATGCAGGTACGTTGCAGGAAAAGCAATAACAACTTGGGGTCAAAATTGCAGGCTAAACAAATAGAACTGTTGAAATCCCCGTGGATCATTGAGCTCTGTGCATTTCAGATAAACGCTACAGGCTCAGAAGGAGGGGATTTGAGTGAGATAAATGGCGGTTGCTCATGTAGCTTTGACATTGCTGATTTGAATGGACCTTCAATTCGATGTACAGTGCTGAAATCAGTGAACCTTGATTTTAATCTCACCTGCCCGATTTGTCTGGTGGGTTTCAGCTCTAAGGAAACTGCATATATACTTACAAGTTAACAGTACGTCCAACTATTCTGCATGTTTACTTACAAGTTAGCAGTACGAACTAGTATGCAATATGTTTCCACAAATTTTAACGATTGAATCTTCTTGGATTGAAGGTATGGCAATAAATGTAGAGATTTCACGTGACAGAGGACTCATTAAGTTATGTTTATCTCTTAGGACACAGCATTTGACCCCGTGGCTTTAGGGTGTGGCCATATATTTTGCAACACTTGTGCCTGCAACAGCGTCTCTGTACCCACAATCGCAGGGGTAAACGCTGCAAATCAAAGTGCCAAGTGTCCCCTTTGTAGACAGGTGATCTTGCTACTCAAATTTATATTTATGTGTATGTTTTTTTTTGAAATATTAATTACTTGTGGATTTATATAGCAGTTTCTGTGACACAGCCTCACAGGATGAGGAGTTCACAACTCTCATATATATATATATATAATAAGTTAGTCTAATTAAATTAATTAGTCTAATTAAATTAATTAAATTTCTGAAGCTAAGTTTATAAGTAGATAGTTATTACAGTTTTTAATATAACTAGATAGAATTTCTGAAGCTAAGTTTATAAGTAGATAGTTATTACAGTTTTTAATACAAGTACATAGAAAATTTCTATAAAAAGAAATAGATTGTAATTAAAAATATAGACGATAGACAGAAATACAATGTTTTGTGAAAGTGTTGAGAGAGAAAGCTCTGTAAAAGATGAAACATCATTGTAAACTTCCTAAGTTTGTATTTACTGTTATAGTTCTCTGTTGAGTCTCTTGAGGTAAAAGTGTGTCAAGTACAAAGTCCTTTGTTGTATCTCTGTCCCAGTAATTCAGTGGCAAGACTTTTTCGATAAAATAAAAAAGGGAAAGAAAATTTTATGGGTGCCCGGTAACTTAAGTCTACCATGAAGCAGCCATCTTTTAAGAGAGCTTTTATATATTTTGGACTTACTTGAGTCAATCAACAATATTAACCCAAGTGTAACAAGTGTAATGCATAGATTCATTTTATGATGGTTTTATCTTGTTATGCTTAAATGCATCTTGATTAAGATTTAAATAAGCTTGAGTTAAAGAGTGGGTGGTTAAAAGAATATTAACAATTTGTTTTGTTTTTTTCATATCATTTTTTTTTCTTATTAAATAGTATTTGTTTTGTGATTATAAATTAACTCTATTCATTTTTATGAATAATGGATATAAATTATATATTTTAGTTTTTGTTTAACAACTTACTATCTTCACAAAATTAAATAGCAAATTGTATCTATTCATATTCACAAACTACTTTACTTATAACTATACTAATAAATAATAAATAAAATTGTATTCTTTATAAGAACTTATTTTCACAATCTATCGACCCTTTTTTGGAAATTCCATTTGGCTCGAAAATTCTTTGGTAAAATCCGACTTACATGCGTTATTGCAGATGGGAGTGTACGCGAATTCTGTCCATCTAATACAACTCGGCTTGCTTTTGAAGAAAAGGTCGATCAACTAACTAACGCCAAAATTCTAGTTTCCACTGTAATACTAAAAAATATTATAGTTTCCACTATAATACAGATTGGTTGATTATAGACATTGAAAATGTTGATTCTACTTGAAATTTCTGTAGATTGTCTAACATTTTTTTGTCATTATAAAATTTATTACAGGTGCAAAGAATTTTGGAAGGAAAGGCTGCTATTAGAAAGGAAAGAGAGAGTAAAGCAGGCGAAGGAGCACTGGGATCAGCAAGCACGCTTGTTTTTAGGTTTTTGATGTAGGTTAAGGTATATTTCCTGTAAACATCAAAATGGCAGAAGACTGTAATAGGAATATTATAGATTTACATAAATGTTTTTTTATGTGATATATGAAAATCTAAGTAATTAACATTGTTCAATCCCAATACTCTGGATTGTCTATCTCTTTGCAGTTATATTCTCAGTTCTAATTTCTTTATGATTTAATCAAATGATTATACTATCTATAATCCATTTTAAGGTCATGCTCATTGCTATTAAGCTTGAAACAACATGACAAAGAAATAAAAAAACCAGGTTGCTAGCTAACTGTGCTTTCATTTCATTAAACAAAAGAAAAAAGACTAAATTGCTCGCTAGCCATGCTTTTATAATTATTACTCCGTACCAGTTCAAACTTTATGTCATGAAAGAACACCCACCGCAATGGAGAAACGACAGAACAGGAGCTGTAGTGGAATTATGGCCAACCTGATTGTGTCTATCACCATGTAGTGGAATCACATTTTTTATCTGTATCAATATAGTACTGCCTTAATTGTTTTTAATCAGATTAAAGTTTTGAAGGAATAACAATGACATAGTTATCGTGGATGGGTTATCACGAATGATTTGAGGCATTGCTTTTCCAAATTTCCCGACATCATTGTACATTCTCATGATAATAATATACCTTTAGGTTATCCCTATTGATTTGAGGCATTGCTTTTCCAGATTTTGCGACATCATTGTAACATAATATATGACATTTTCATGATAGTATATTATACCTTTAGTTTGTTTTTAATCGTGATGTGAATTAACAAGATCTGAAATTATTTACACTTGTTTTTTTGGAAAATCAAAGTTTGGCAAAGCGAAATTTAAATATAGATGCGGAATAATAATTTTTTTTTTAAATTTAAGAATAAGAAACATTTCTCTCAATAAACCAACTTACAATTAATTCACAATAAAATATATAAATCTAAATAAAAGTTGAAAAATAAGTTAAATAAATACTATAGGTCACATTCTTTTATGATGTTTATGTGGAAAAGAAGAAAAAATTAAAAATATAGTTATTTTTATGATCATTCTTTTAAGTTTCAATTAAAAAATTATAAATGTTGATAATTTGGTATGCAAGATGTAATATTCTAACTATCAAATTGGCTTTACATAAAGGGATTTTGTTTTGTAAAAGTGAGAACAATTTTATCATGTAATTTACAATATTCCAAATAAATAATATTATCAATAATGAACATTATTAAACATTATTAATAATGCATTGTTATATACATAGTGATGATGTATCACAAAGTGTTTTATTCATACATAGAATGTGTGCTTCTTAATCAACATGATCCAATTTTGATTATCACATTTTAAAACATTGGTTTTTTTTTCTTGTAAATAAAAGTGTATTACTGCTTAAAAACTGATTACAGAGATATCGTCAAAATAGGCAGGCCCTGACCAGCCCGCCACCGGACCTACCCATCCCAATTACATTCCAAAATCCTCCACCTATCCCACCCATAAGCCGGGAGAGTTCCTTCTATGGAGATCTCAATCCCAGTCTTACTTATAGAGCCGAGCTTCCTATATACTTGCAACATAAGACAGCATAGCAAAACTAAAAAACATAACAGACAAATAACTACAGAACCTAAGGGCCAACTTTGCAGCCTCTTGAACAATAGCAGTCAGCAAAAAAGAGAAGCAGCACCACACCTCAAGGCAGCATCAAGACAACTTGAGCCCAAATCCCTAACAGGCCGCGCCCTTCTGTTTGTTGCATTGCCTCCACAGAGCTCCCCATCGAAGGGACACTAGCATTCCTCCCTCTAGCGTGTCTACGAGACCCTCCCGTCGCAAGCTGCTCCATTCTCGGGTGATAAAGAACAATCCCCAAGCAGGACGCAATCTGGTCTACCTTCCTATGCATAAGGTGACAGTCTGCAATAAGGGCTTTGACCTTGCTGAGAATCTTGTTGCATTCAACATTTAGCATTATGCTCCTTCCAAGCTCTTACGGGTTCCACATCTCCCTCCCTTTTTGCCAGAATTGCCTCTAGCTGCTCTCCAATTATGGCCACGGATTTGATGTTCGCCTGGGAGACAAGGTTCATAAGAACCCAATAAATCATCACCAGGCAATCATGAGCTGACGCTCTCCCCGCCATCGACCCGGGGTCGGAGACCCACCCATCCACCTCCTCCCGAACTCCCTCTATTGGTTTCGACTTAACGTTCTCCCAGAGGGCCTTCTCCATGTTTTCCATGGCTAGCCTAGAGATAAGTGGGATGCAATCCTTAAATGCCTCTGTAGCATCCTGAGCCTGCAATTGAGCCCAGGTCACCGCCCTCTTCCCCTTACCACTGTAGTCTTCTCCTTTTCCTCGGTGACCATTCCCACCCATGCTTCCACGAGGCGGAGCCATTTCCCTCAGTTCATCTTTGTTCTCCGTTCTAACATACACTCTGTCACCTTTTTCGTCTCCCTAATTACACTTAACCAATAAGCATGCACTCTATCCTGAACACATGCTTCGGCCATGGCTATCCTGGTCCAATTAATAGGAATCACTCCCATGATTGAAATAGCGTCTCTGTCATAGATCATGATAACCCAAGTCCGACCACCTCCCTGACCCATACCTCACCTGGGGATCCTCAGAGGAGTCTTCATCACTACTGCATCACCTAACCGATCTTGAATAGTACTACCTATCTCCCCCATTAAACTCTTATACTTGATTTTAATTATAAGGGAGAATCTTTTCGATTGCCTCTATCTAAGACCACCTGCTTGACACATGTTAACAGAGGTGACGTGTGGGATGACCTTGTCGCCACCTCCCCCCTCCACATTCCTCATTCATATCATCCTGCCTCTGCCCTCTATCATCACCATCATGATCTATGATTTGATGGCAGCGAGGCAGCCACTGTTCTCCCTCAAGATCTTCAAGTCATCCCCACCTGATATCCCTGACATCAGCGACCCCAACGTTGGCCATTAAGTCCGCCACCCTGTTAGCCTCTCTCTTGATGTGGTGAAAGGACAACGCTAGGAAATCCAAAATTAGAGCTCGGAGGACCTCCATTCTCCCCACCAGGCTCCAACTGGATGCCACTTTCTCTGTTGACCTCTCGTTTGCCAGTTGTTGAGCCATGTGGATGAGAATTCGGGAGTCCCCTTCCACTATTGTTGGGATCCAGCCATTCCGGACGACAAGATGGATGCCTTGGATCATCTCCTCCAGCTCCACCAAGTTGTTGGTGTCGAAACCTATATTCCCATGAAAAACCTATAAAATTTCCCCCTTATGGTCTTGACAGGCCCCTCCAAATCCCGCCATTCCAAGATTGCCTTTAGCTGCCCCATCAAAGTTAACCTTGAAAACTTGAAGTGTAGGGGGAGACTAAGATGAAGGGCTCTCCACTTTGCAGCCATTGGGTTTTCAAGGAAGGCCGCTTATGACCCCCTTATTCAGACCCCATGCCTCTGCAACTGATTTTTCCCAACCTATAAACTCTTTATCCTCATCTGACCACTGCATGCTGCAAATTGTCTCCAGCAAGTTAGAGCAAATGGTTTTCCAAGATGCCTCTAGAGACCGTTCTCGTTCCCAAAAAATTGTGTTGTTCCGCTCCTTCCAGATAACCCAAAGAACCATTCCAGGGAAAGCAATCCATAGAAAGCTAAGAATACTATTCTTGAAGGCCTTTGGGTTCCAATCCCTTAGGGTCTGAGCCAGATTCCCTCTGGATCTATTACTTCTTCTAAACATGAGGGCTCCTTTATCCCATAATCTGGTCGCAAAAGGGCACGCATCCAGGATATGGCCTATTCTTTCCTCCTGGCTGGCACACAAGACACACCTAGATGGTCCCAGGATTCCTCTTCACCTCAAGTTTTCCCCTATTAGAATTCTCCCTCAAACTACCAGCCAGCAGAAGATGGCCACCTTTGGCCATGGGTTGTATGTCCATACCTTTGCCCAAATCTCGTCATCCTCTACCTGTCCTCTAATCTTGATGTTATAGGCTTCCTTGATGCTGAACATGCCCTTCTGGGAGTAACCCCACCTGAGCCTATCAACCCCTTCCTTAACTCTGATGACGTGAGTATTGAGTTCCTCCTCCAGGGCTTTGATGTCTACTTCTGGGATTTGATCCATGGGATCAAGCGGGATCACCCATTTACACCTGTCACGCTTGGTGTTTCCTTCCCAGTACTGATTCACCTTCTTCTATCCCTCGTCTAAGAATTTTCTCCTTAATTGAAGCAATCTAGGATCCTCCCCTAGCTTGGGTTGTTGATTCCATGAGTCATCCCACATGTTCTATAGACTTCCATCCTAAATTTCCCAGAAGCTATGCTCCTGGATTAGACGCCTTCCCTCCCTTTCCTTCTGCCATATCTAGGAACCTTCGGCTTCCCCACTAAAATGAACCAACTCCGTAGTAGGCCATCCCCTTGCATACTTCAAGTGCCATATCTTGGCCCATGGCTCCTATTTGTGGGTGCTCCATTGCCACCAAATATTGGCACCCTGCACTTACCCCACTGCTTCTAGATCATGGAGCCCTAGGCCCCCCAATTTATTTGGCATGCTCACCTTCTCCCAGCTGACCAGGGTGAATTTTGCTTTACTTCCTCTGGCCCCCCATAGGAAATTATGCTGGAGATTCCTGATTTCCTTGAGCACTGATAGAAGGTACATAGGCATAGCTTGGATAACCGATTTAACAAGAACTAGTCTCCTTGGGAGATTTAAAGGTTTTGTTTCCCAGCTTGACAGCCTACTCTTTATTATGTCTACTAAATCTTGCAAGGACGTGTACCTAATAATTTTCTGACTTAGAGGGACCCCTAGATATTTAGTTGGGGGCCTGCCTTTCTGGAAACCCAAGATCCTTCCAATGTTCCTCTGAGAAATAAGTGGGGTATTGAAAAAGAACACCTGGGATTTCTCTGGAATAACCTCCAACCCCGAGGCTTTAGCAAAGGCCACTAGACAGGATTTGAAGGCTCGCGCCTCTTGGACTAAAGGGTTCCCCATTAACATTGTGTCATCCACAAATTTCTGATGAGTTTTTTTTTTCCATGCCTTCGCAAAAGGATAGGCCTCGTATCCTCCCCAGGCCTACCTGAGCATGTATGAGTTGACTTAGGCCTTCCACCACCAGGATGAAGAGAAACAAAGATAGGGGATCTCCTTGTCTAATTCCCCTTGATGGCGAGAACAATATGGTCAGGGATCCGTTCAAGAGGATGGACAAAAAAGGTGAGGACACCAGCCCCATGACCCATTCTATCCACTCCCTACAGAACCCAAAAGCCTTTAACATTTCCTTCAGGTACTCCCAGCTTAGTTTTTCATAGGCTTTGGAAATATCAAGTTTGATAAGCATTCCTGGGCTTCTAGTTCATTTGAGCAAGTGAATGGTCTCCTGGACTGTAATGATCCCATCCAGAATTTGCCTCCCCTCCACAAACCCCGATTGCTCAGGGCTGATGATCCTCGGGAGCAAAGGTTTTAGTCTATTTGCTATGACCTTCAAGATTATTTTGTATATCACATTACAAAGGGCTATAGGTCTAAACTTACCTGGAGCATCATCCCCCTCACTCTTTGGGATCAGAGTGAGGAAGGTTGCATTAAAAGCTTTGAGCACCCCTTTGCTAGTCTTGGATTCCTCCACTATTTCCCAAACCTCCTCTTTGAGCATGTCCCAAAAATGGTGGAAAAAGTTGGCTGTAAACCCGTCCGGCCCGAGGGATTTCCCATGAGCCATCTACTGCATGACCCCCTCCACCTCTTGTAGGGAGATCGGTTTAGTGAGGTTCTCATTGTCCTCCCTTGTGACAATGCTGGGGATCAGGGATATGATCCGATCTATATCCTAACCCCTCTCATTGTTGTCTTCTGTCATGATTTCCTTAAAATGATTGACAAGGCCATCTTCTACCTTAGCCCAAGATCCCACCTGGGTCCCATTGGGAAGTTTAAGGTTGAATATCTTTGACCCCAAATGGTTGTTGACCATGGCATTGTGGAAGAATTTGGTATTCATGTCCCCTTCCCGCAGCCACTTCACACAAGACTTCTGTTTCCAGAAGACTTCCTCCAATCTTTCTCTGGCTTCCAACTAGGCTTCGAGGTCTTTCTCCTTTTCCTTCAGATCTGGGTCCCACCCAACTTCCATCCCTCTTTGTTGGGTAGCATTCAGTTCCAATATTATCCTTTTCTTGTCTTCAAATATGTTTCCAAAGCCATTCTTGTTCCATGTACGAATTTTGGCCTTCAGCACTTTGAGCTTCTACTGAAAGTTGTACATCCTTGGTCCCCCTAAGTCCTTCATCTCCTGCCACCACTACTCCACCAGACCCTTAAATTCCATGTGTTCTAGCTAGAATTGCTCGAATCGAAAAGGTTTTGGTAACCAATCCGCCGCCCCTTCCCAGCTGAGGCACACGGGCTAGTGATCATAACCTACTGCTGGGATCATGTTCGCCCTTATTTCTCCTACCCCCCTTATTATACTTTCGGTCACCAGGAAACGGTCTAGCCTTGAGGCCACCAAGTACTCACCACCCCTTCGATTATTCTAGGTGAACCAACCATCCCCAATTTCTAGATCCACGAGGGAGCTATTGACTAGGGTTTCCCTAAAGTCCTCCTGATATTTGTCCATCATTCGCTTGCCTCCCTTTTTTTCCCTAAGCGAAGATATTAGATTGAAGTCTCCTCCAATTATCCAATTTCCCATTGATGCCGAGGCACTGATTTATCTGAGATGAATGACAAACTCTTGTTTCTGCGGGAAAGCACTCGGCCCAAAAATGTTCACGATCATTCCTCTCATCTTTGAGCCCCGAATGTGGAAATCAGTTGATAGAGAAAAACTTCCCGCTCGCCAACCTGTGAGATCCACTTCCCTTTCTCACCAGAAGATAGTTATCCCTCCTTGCATACCATCTACTTCTACAACCATGACCTGGATGCCTTTCCAAATATTCTTCCCAATCTTTTGCATTGATTCAAAACTACACTTAGTCTCCTATAAGAAAAGAATATCTAGTTTTTCCTGCTTGATCTTTCTTGCAAGAATCCTAATCTTCCTGGGGTGATTACACCCCCTAATATTCCAGGTCACTATCTTCATTGGGAAACCCTGCTTTCCTCAGAAAAGGCTGCCTTAATCGTGGGGTATTGGCCTGATTCAATCAACATGACTCCTATTTCTGCTATTCTTTACTTGTTCGACTTCCTCCCCCATTTTTGATCTTCCTCCGGAGTTTTCCTTTTGCTTCCTTTCGGCCCTTTTGATCTAAGCCCCAGATCCTTGTGCACTTTAGAACGCAAAATCGCTTGCTGCAAGAGCTTGATCTGTTCTCTGGGAACGTATCCTAAGCCGTCTTTCCTACTTTTGCTTCCAAGGCATCCAGATCCAGCTCGCCTAAGTCCATGTCCTTAGCTTCTTCCACTTCCATGGATATCGATCGAGCTTCACTTTTGTCTACGTCTTACATCCCCATCATCTCAGTTTCCAGACTTCTTCCCGCAACCTCTCCCTCTTGTGGCTGAACCTCTGCTATTTCACCCAGGATCTGGAAGGGGTTAGATGATCCCCCTGATTTCCCCACTTCATCCTTACACTGCTTCTACCTACCTGAGCCCCTACTCCTCCACCTGCTCTTGACCGGAGTGAAACCCTCGCTCCCAAGCGCTTCTCCTGAGGCCTATTCCATCTTCTCCTTATCTTCCCTGGGGAATTTTCTCCCGAAATGGCCGTATTAATGGTAGATCCTGCACCTGAAAGGTAAATGCTCATAGTGAATTTGCTGGATCCATTCCTCATCGTCCCAATTAAGCCCGATTTCCTCAGGGAGGTCCTTCGAGAGATCCATATAAACACAGATCCAAGCAAAGGTGGTATACCTTTGGAGACAGGTCTGCTCAGCGATTTTCACAAATTCCCCTAAAGAGTTCCCAATGTTCCGCAGAATATCCATGTCCCAGTATTCCCCTGGAATCCCTACCAGGCAAATCCAACTCGGGGCTACAGTCATGTCCTCTGTATTTGGGTTGATCCATTCCTTCCATGGCCTCAGATAGAGTCCCGCAGAGAAGAAAAAATATGGCCTCCCTTCCAGAATCCTATCCCGATCCTCTTGAATCAAGATACCAAGCTGACAATATTAGAACTATATGGACAAGTAATGAGCTAAGTAGATAATATTCTTAATCCATTTTTTATATAAGGTGGCATTAACTCTCTAGCATCACAATGGGAAGGAAACTTAATTTCTCTCATCTCAATAGATATAAAAGTTGGTTTTCATTCATCTATCTTAAACATTTTAACTATATCAAAAGAATACAAAAACCAAACTATCTATATATAATGATCATTTCCACCTATAAACAACGTTTTTGATGTTGGATTTCAAAGGTTTAGAAGGTTTTACATATACTTATTTCTTTAAAAGACAATTAAAAAGAACAATATTAATGTATCCATATGACACATTGTCCATCTAGATTTGGCAATAATACAAATCACAATCCATTGATTAATAATATCAAGTTTGGCTATGGGTGAAATCATTCATACCTACATGTTGAGAAAAGAAAAATTACAATCAAATAATTTATTATGTTACTTGATATCACGATCGGTATTGAACTTGGTCTTGTTAACCCTATACAACTACCCAAATTTAGCTTAGAGGAAGAATTTTGAACTCCCAAGTCTTATTCTTCAAAAATGAATTGTATTCGTTTAGCATTGCATTCTTGCACACTTTCCTACCTTCGAGATTCCTCATAGATTTGAGGAACACTTTAATGTGTATAATTTTGACCATAAGTGCATGATTTGCTTGGTGACATCTAGCACACATTTAGAGGCTTCATATTGGTGAATATCGCATTCCTTATTTTTTAAATAATGAGGTCAATGTTACGCAAGAACTTTTATCTATTCTATCTTTGCTTAAATAAAGTAAGTCTCAACATCAACATGATTAATCATAGATTATATTCAATATCATTTAAAACAGTAGTAAGAATAAAAAGAGATGGCTAAAAAAAATGGAACTTGAGTAAGGAGTAGAAAAGGAATATTCTATTTATAAAGTCTTTTAAAATCATGAATCCATTCTTCTTTCAATTGAACCAATAATGCTTTAATGTTTCTTTGATTCCTCGCTATACCTTGCAAAGGTGACACTTGTAACTCTCAAGATGTAATTATTTATGCTTCTCATAAATGACATGAGCTCATGCACATAAAAACTACCAAGAATATTAAACTAAAGAACAAAATTATTTTTTAAACAATATTACTGATGTAGGACTACCATTAAATATAGCAAGCACATGCAACTTTTTTCTCCAATTTTTTAACATATTTCTTATTTATCCTATAACTTTCCATTTCCATTAATCTTATGCTCTTACACTCATTTACACCATTTTATTGTGAAATGTAGGCACAATATGTAGTTGATACAATATCTCATGCTACACATAGAATTCCTTAATAGTTTGTTGGTCGATTATTTTCCATTCTTTGTCCTAAATATTTGAATAGTGTGATCACATTGAACCTTTGAAAACTTTACACTTTTCCAAAGACTTCATTTCAAAAAATTTAAATCCATGTGTTACTAGTTGAAATGGCAGACCTAGCTATTGGTAAGCATATGTGGGAATAGTGACCACTGTCACCTTAGTCACTTGTCCCCAACTTCTTCAGAAGTCAAAACCTCCTAGGGGAGAGCCCTATTCCTACTGTGAAAAGACACTAAAACACTAAATTGTTCTCTTTCGAGGACATCAGTGACCAGTGCCTTATTGGAGTCAAATATGAGAGGGAAAATGTCGTGTTAAGTGTGTATATATAGTGTACTTCAATAATGAAATTTATTCAATAATGAGTAAGTAAACAACATCACATTAAGTATCATTCAATTGATAACCAATTACGTTGTAAGGTGCAATGTCAAAAAACAAACATTATCCACAATGTATCCACCATATAAGGGTAATTATAGGTCAAGTATAAGCATTCACCATAGATCAAAAACCCAAGTACATCATTACATGCATTAAGATATATAATTATGACAGCATTAGGTACAACACATATATATTCAATCATAATATAGCAGCATTAATCACATGTACCAATGATGATCATTTATTTCAACATGTATTTTATCCAAAGTACATGCATTAGACTTTATATGAAGGCAACAAACAATACCAACTCTGAAAACAATGTTTTGGCAGCAGTATGGTTTGAGGTAAATGTAAGTGTAATTGATTTCTAACTGTGTGTGTGTAGTTGAAAGAGTGATGGTAGCATAATGTAGTGTTTAGGCTAGCAACAGATATCACTAGTATCAGCAATAAATCATATATTAATGTTTACCATACAATATGTGAATGTTCAATCAATTATATTCACCCAATATCATACAACATGTGTAAATAGTATGTATGTCTCAGTCACTGATATGGAATTTGATAGAAAAATTTATGGAACCATTAGTATTTGCAATAATAATTATCAGTCATAAATAAAGGCAACATTAATAGACATCACTCTTAACCATACTCATAAGAACATCATAAGGGAATTAAATAAGTGTATGTAGCAATAAGTATCAGTGCACATTTATGTAACCACAGTCATCACAAATATAACATATTAAATATATAGTGCATGATCTAACTAAGAGAATTGTGTGTAACTAATGGTTTGAAATTTATGTATATTTATAAGTGCAACAAAAGAGTGATGTTTATGCTAAGTCAAATGTACATACAATATATTTTATATCATTAATATGATAGTAAGACTAACTTTTCAAAGTGTGTGTATTGAGGAAAGGTACAGACAGTTCACTTTCAAAAAACAATAATGTTTGATCACATAACCATGCCCAGTTTGTTTGTGTGTAGGTGCTGTGTAATACCCCCATGACAATACTTTTATTTTCATGTTTTGAAAAATTATTTTTATGTAATGAGTTATGAAACTCAAAAACTCAAATGGCATTTGCACAACAAAACCATTTTATTATTTAATTATTATATNCACAATCATGGCACCAAGGAACCTGTGTAAGCAAGCTAGAATGATTTATACCAATCAAATCCAATCCAAATCTCAACAACCAGACAAGATCCTAAATCATAGGGATTTAAGGATCTGATTGGAGATTTGATTGGGATGGCATAAGACCTAGGCAAAAGCTATATATATGAGTGCACTGGAATATCACAGGATGTTGTGTTGTGCATGGAGAAACTTTGATGTGAATACATGGGTTGAGTGTTTCTCCCATTTCATAATTCCATCACTTAGCTTGTTACGGACTCTAAGAGAGAGTGCCGCATGGAAGCTTTCTTGTTGTAGCTTGTTACGGACTTTGTGAGAGAGTGCCCCATGGAATATTTCTTGTTGTAGTTTGTTATGGACTCGAGGATTGAGTGTCGCGAGGAATTTACTTGTTGTTCTGGTGCATGATTGGTGATCCAGCTCGGGGGTGGAGCAGAGCAAACCCTTGATTTGTTGCCTCCTATGGTTGGGAGGATTTGATTCTCCAAGTGTGTTTTCCCTAGATTCAAGTAAGTAGATCTGATTTAGTTTCTCATATACTTCTGCTTGACTTATGGTTATTTCCATGATCAGTAAAATATCTTGACAGTCAAAACAAACCCTTTGTTTGTGTCTCTTTTGATTAATTAGAATCTTTTCTGATGTATTGTTTATGCTGGGGATGTTACATATGGTATCAAACCCCAAGTTCGAACACTTGGCCTTAAGGGCTCTTCATATGTGTTCTGAATCTATGAGATTTTTTTTATGAGTTTTTGGTATATCATGATGAAGAATTATTGAGCTAGATTGTTTTACAAAAATTGATAATTACAACTGAATTCAAACTCTGCATATGAGTCATTGTCTGTGATTTACACTTGTTTGACTAAGTTTACATCTTTGTGACTGTGATTTTTCCTCTCTGCTTTTCCAACTTGATATGCATTGGATATTAATTATAGATCTGTACCAATCCATTCTCTGTATGTGATTTTCCCTCTCTGATCTTGATTGGTGGAAAGACGTTTGATAATCACAATTTAGATCAGACTCTTTGCATATGATTCCCTTGCTTGTATGGTATACGATCAGTCTATAGAAGCGCATCGTTCAGATCCATTCCCTGTAAATGCATTTTTTTACCATTTGGGCTCTTGATATGGGGAAACATGTGGATGATAATCAGGTCCAATCTCTAATGTCTTTATTTCTTGCCTGAAAATCCAGATATTGAAGAGTGCGTTTAAACCAATGTTTGTGTTTTTCCCTCTTTTGATCTGTAATATGTCTGCTTTTTTTATGGTCATCATGGATTGGGGTTGTAATATCATGTTCCATTCACCATGTTTGCAATAAGAAACGTTTAATTCTTAAAAAAAAATCCTACAGTGAATAGTGATTCATCCTATTTTCTAAAAGGAAGCTCACCTTCCCTGTGATCATCTCTTCCTTAGTCTCAAATGGGAAAAGCAGTTGGCTCTCCTAATATTATTGTCTCATTGATCTCAAATTGGGAAGAGTATTTTTTTTCATTGGCTTCATCTGGTTCACCTTTGCATTATTGGCATCCCCATCTTCATGTTGCAAGATGGGGCAATGAAGCGTTCACTAGCAATGGAATTCTTGGAATTAAAATCATGTACAAGAGATTCAAATGATAAAAGAAAACAAAAATGGTTGTTATCTTTGTATTGGAAAACGCATAAGTTTAGTTAAAAATAATAAAATTAGTTATGTTGCGAGGTTTTTTTTTTTCTCCTTAAAAAAATTGCCTACCCAATTCAGATAATATCGTTTTGTTTTCTTCCTATTGAAAATACATAAAACTTCAACTTTGTTCTATAGTTTAGCTTTAAGATTGGGGTTAAGACCATGTGGTTTAAATAAGTCTCATGAATTTTCCTTTGATAGCTATAGGAATATTGGGCTGCCTTGAAATAGTAGCTATAGGTTCAAACTGTTAGAACTGTCTTATTATTTTGGATTAATATCTTACACTGTTCATATCTTGTTCATATCTTGGAGTAAGATTCTACAATGTGTCTATTTGACCATTCTGTTTGGTTAAGGATTTGGTTGTTTGGATGATTCCAGCGAACTGGCCACCGAGCTGTCACCTAAAATCAAACTCATAACCTCCGATATGTGCTGGGATTGACAACTCTGGCGTTACTCTTAAGAATAAGTGTTGGTGGTTAGGATACCCAAGAGGAAATATGTCAACTTGCAGATTAAATAAGACAAAATAGGGTAAAATATCTTCTAAATCAAAACTCAAGATTGATTTTATTATTAGATCGATTAATCAATAAACACTAGAATCAATTTGAGATGTGCAGACAAACTGGAATGAGATTCCTTTCCCAAATAAGACTGTTGAATGGAAATTGGATTTTAATTATGAACTAAAGATTGATGGGAACATCATTGATTTGTTGCCATCAGTGCTAAGATTTCTCTGTTAACTCAAAGTTTAAAACACTATCGATCTGGCATGGAGATTCTCGATGTGCACTCCGATTAAAGGAGAATGCCTCAATCCCGATATCTCTGGATCAATGCCTGTGTTATCCCCTTTTAATTAGCCATGTACAATAGTCTAGAGTGATTTACTATTCATTTTAACGTTGAGCTACCTTAAGACAAAAAGTTCACGGTTGGGAGGTGACTAGTGTAAATCGCCCAACTAGGTCCTGATTGAACAATATGGATATTGAGATAAGTTTAAAATGAAGGGACTTTCTTATTTATAATTCATATATCATCCGAAGATGATGTACATGAGCAATACATGATGGATTACAGTGTCAAAATCCCTAATCCAACATTGACCAAAACTCTCAATAGTTCGTTTGTAGCACTCAATTTACCCTCTGTTTCACTGATCAACTAGCTGGATACATTGTCAAACTGTAGCCACAAAATTGCTCCTCACGCATTTTAGAAGCAATCTACATATTTGAATATTAAATGATGAAATACAATAGAGAAGGATGAATATTTGAGCGATAAGGATGAATGCTTTTGAAAATTATAGTTTCGGGTATTTATGCATATTTTAATTTGGAATGCAATGAAAGATGTGGTTTATTGTCTTATAAATTGATATGGATAGCAAATTAAATTATGTTTATATATATTTTAAATTATATTTATGTATTTTAAAGAAATAATATTCATTGTTGTTTATATTTACTAGATAAATAGAGAAATAGTATTCCTTGTAGTAGACATGCGTTGGAAGACGTTTAAGTTATATAACTCATCCAATTATATATGGAAGGGAATCCTAATTAGATACATTATATATATCGAAAGAATGGTAATCTATATTTTTGCTAAATAGAAAGATGATTGGTGGGATAAAGTTTGGGAGAAGCTTTTAATTAAAACATAGCACTTCATTGAAATAGTGAATTGAGAAAAAAAGATGGAAATGTATTTCAATTACTTTGTAAATTCAAAACTATGATTCTTAGTAAGATGAGTAGCACACATGTTTTTGATAAAAAGTAATATATGCTAAAGTGTTATATATTGTATGTAGGAGGGGATGTAATTATACATTAGTATATTTGAATGAGAAAATATTTTAAATATTTTTGAAGGAAGGCATTTTGGGTGTTATAATTATTTATGGGGAGGATTGTATCTATATGCCTTTGCATTTTGAAGAAATACAATTGAGGCTTAGTATATTTGGGTTGCAAGCATTAAATTGGATTTGTTAGATAACTGGAAAATGTATTATATAAGTGATGTAAATATTTGAGCGTTCCCAATTGGTATATATATTTGATATAGGTATAATATTTGTTACATTCTTAGTTGAAAAGTATTGCAAATTATGAATCTTATCCTTTGAAAAGAATTGTAATTTATATATACTTATTTCATAATGAAAATAATTAAAATTTATATATTTTATTCACATTGAAAAGGGTAATAATGTGTATATTTTATGGTGTGGAAAAGCATGGCATTCCATATATTTATGAAATCAAAAGGAATAACATTTTATGGATATCATAAGATTTGCATTTTTTTTTTTATATTTTATAGAAAATAGAAGAATTGTAAATTTGATATGTACATTATATATGTCTTGCATATAGTAGAAGAAGACATGTTTTACACATGTGTGAGAGAATGCACTCATATTATTTTTTGTTTTCACGTATGTTTTATAAACATAGGATGAAATTGCATTTTAGGTAGCGTGCATATGCTAAAAGGACTACATTTTATACATCTTACGTGTATTGGAAGAATGATACTTCATATGCTTAGGAATATTACTTTTTTAAGTATAACTTAAATGGATCATAAAGATCTCATCCTTATAATTGAGAAGATTAAAAGGGTCCCATCATTTATGTGCTAATTGGAATCGGAATGGTATTAGGTAATTTCTAATTTAAACTACTTTAAAGTCGTGGTATTCTATGAACTTTCTAGTCTAAACACAGAAGGAAATTATTATACTTATAGAAGTTGAAGAATGTATTGGAATATACATTCTATATGTTTTTATAAAATGAGGAAAGTTGTAATTTATAGGGAGCAACCACATTGTAACATAGATTTTAAAATAATTTTTAAGGATCTCATTCATGCATTTAGTAAAATATAAGGTTACTTCATGTATAACATGAATGAAAATATTAAAATTATGTTCAGCTTAAGATTAAATGTATTTGTCGTAGAGGAATGAGAATATATTTAATATCAAGTAAGACCTCATATTTAAAGCATATTGATGTGTGGAAATTGAACCAAGGTGTTAGAACAATTACACTCATAAAAATTGCCAATTACACATGCAAATTACACACAAAGGAGACTGAATATGGAGCAGAACACTAATCTGTATTGAATAAGCGTACAATAGCCAACCCTATGAATTCATAGGCTGCCAAAATAAATAATTACATGAGAGATTCGAATCCATAAGGATTCCATTCAAATTTGGTCAAAAGAAGGCTTACTAAATATAAGCAAATCCCCCATAGGTGCATAAAGCAGTTTCCAAATCTGTCTAGGAGCTCATGAATTGGAAAAATCAATTAGGCAAGCTAATAGATGATGGAAGGACAACTCATACATGCTTTTCTTAGGAGAAAAGAGTGGAGGATGATGAGGACAAAATACAATTTAACTTCACCTAGTCAAACTTTCCCAATTGCCTTAAAACTCAGCAAAAGCAGGCAATAAAGCAGAAAAAGCAGACATGCGCTAGGAAGGCCAGGAATAAAGTAGATTTGATTCCAAATGGTTTCCCAAGCGCTCCATGACTCAATTTTAGAAAGTTTGACCACTTTGGACATGTGGAGGACAACTTGCATAAGGTGGAATATGGAAACTAGGCAAATAAGACAAAAATGGATTAATTAATGTCTAAGGTAGCTAACTATGGGTTGATTATTCTAAAACCCCCCCTTAAGCCTAACTTATGAGTAAAATATCAGAAAATTATAGGGCCTAGAAACAAGGCTTAGTCACCCTTTACATACTGCATGTCCATTTAACCAAGGAAAAAGGAAAAAACCCAGTGGGAAAAATCCTCCCTTAAACATGGATAGTAAACAAAATTTGAAAATCTTGTCATCACTCATGCTTCACAGCATGTTCAGCAATCCCCAATAGTGATTTGAGATTGTTGAATGTCTTCTCACAAAAAACTTTGGTGAAGAGATTTGCTACTTGTTCTAAAGATGAACAGAAGAGTAGGTAAATGGTGCCATCATGCACAAGTTGTCTGATGTAGTGCATATGGATCTTAATGTGTTTGGTTCTCTATCTCTAAACTGGATCATGGAAGATTCGAATGGTACTCTGATTATTACAATAGATAGTAGTTGAGTATTCTGATTTGAAGCCACACTCACCAAGTAACCCCTGCAACCATAAACATTTAGTTGTTGCATTTACAACTCCTCTGTACTCTGCTTTTGTAGATGAGAGTGCAATGGCACTCTGTTTCTTGCTTGACCAGCTGATTGGTCCTTCAACAAGCATGAACACATATCCTGATGTTGAATTTCGATCTGTGTTGTCACCTGCCCAATCACTATCAGTAAACCCAATCAAATCAAGATCAGATTTAGCTTTGTAGAAGATCCCATGAGTCCTTGTTCCCTGAACAAAGTTAAGGATCCTTTTGGCTTCTCTCCAATGGATTTCATGAGGCTGATCCATGTATCTTGAAGCCACACTTACTACATAAGAAATATCAGGTCGAGTATGTGTAAGGTACAACAAACACCCAATCAGTTGCCTATACAGTGTATTATTTACCATAGGTGAAGAATCTGCTTCTTCAAGCTTAACTCCTGAAAGGAAGGGAGTCTTGCTTGGCTTGCAATCCTTCATGTTGAACTTGTTCAGCAAATCCAAGGCATACTTGGACTGATGTACTTTTATTCCATTTTTGGTTTGAGAAATATTGAGCCCCAAGAATTGGCTCAATAACCCCAAATTAGTCATAGAGAATGCATGGTTCATTGCATCCTTCAAGGAAGCAATTTCATCCTTTGAGATTCCTGTAATGAGAAGGTCATCAACATACAAGATAATAATCATTAAAGAACCATGAATCAGCTTCAAATAGACATTAGGATCTGACTTGCATCGAACAAAACTCAATGATAGTAGAAAGCTATCAATCTTGGCATACCAAGCCCATACAATGATTTCTTTAGCCTACACACAAGAGAAGGATTAGTAGAAAATCCTTGAGGCTGCTACATGTAAATCTCTTTAGTAAGATATCCATTCAGAAAAGCACACTTCACATCCATGTGATGTACCTCCCACTGCTTCAAATCTGCAATGGATAAGGTTATCCTGATGGATCCATCTTTACTACTGGTGCAAAGGTATCATTATAGTCTATGCCATGTACCTGTGAGTAGCCCTTGGATACCAATATTTTCTTATATTTCAAAGGTGAACCATCAGCATCAAACTTGGTTTTGTAAACCCACTTACACGGAACTAGCTTCCTCTCTGGGGGAAGATCAACCAGCTCCCAAGTGTTGTTCTTCTGGAGTGAGATGAACTCTTCTTTCATGGTTGTTTGCCATATTGGATCATGTGCTGCATATTCATATGTTTGTGGGTATTATTCAACCATCAGATAGCATTTCTCTGCAAACAAAAGTTCTTTCATACACAGAGCACTCTCAAACTGAGATCCAGTCCTCCTAGGATCATTAGGATTTCCAGCTAGTTCTCCAACTGCATGATTGGTCTTTGCTGCCCATTTTGGTCTTGTAGGACTGTTAGGATCTGCAATTAAATCATCATCATCAGACATATCAGAATCAGCAAACTCAAATATCTCTTCACTTACATTCAATGGTTGTGGTGGTGAAGAGGATTCTCCAACTTCCACTGCTGCTAAAGGCTCTTCTTGGAACTGAACACTCCTTTCAATGAAGGATTTGTTTGTACTCAAATTGATCAGCTTGTACCCTTTTGAATCTTCAAAGTACCCAACAAATAGACACTCTTGGCTTTGGGGCTGCAAAGCCTTCCTCTTTTCTGTTGGAATTCTAGCCCAAGCCCTTGAGCCAAAAATCATGAAATGGGTCACATCTGGCTTGTGCCCACTCCATGCTTCAAAAGGAGTCATACCATAAAGCTATTTATGAGGCACCCTATTCTGGATATAGCCTGCACAATTTATAGCTTCAGCCCAAAACTTTGGTGGCAAAGTCTTAGCCTCCATCATGCAGGTTTCCATCTCTTTCAGTGATCTATTCTTCCTCTTAGCAACACCATTTTGATGTGGTGTGTAAGGGATATAATGTTGCATCTGAATACCTGCATCTGCACAATATTGAATGAACTTAGACTTGACATACTCACCACCATTGTCAGATCTGAGGACCTTGAGTTTCCTCCCAGACTGGTTTTCAACCAAAGCCTTAAAGACTTTGAAGAGGCCAAAAACTTCAGACTTGTGTTTCAGGAAGTAAACCCAACAGTACCTGGAAAAGTCATCTATGAATGTCAATGAATATTTGGCCTAACTCATTGAAATATGAGGAAATGGGCCAGCAACATCATTGTGGATCAACTCAAGAGGTGTAGAGGTTCTCTCATGACTAGTTTTCTCAAATTTATGCTCTGGGTGTTTTCCTAAGATGCAACCTTGACAGACTCCTTTGGAAAACTTAATCTTTGGTAACCCTATGACCATTTATTTTTCACTAATATTAGAAAGATACTTATAGTTAATATGGACAAATATTTCATGCCAAAGCTTTCTTGCCTCATTAGCATGAATCAGAAGAGCAGAGGGGTTTGAGTAGGGTAGGAAGTGTGAGAACATGTATACCTTTGAAGTGTGATTTGCAACTCCTTTTGCAATGACTTTACCACTTGAGATATCTATGATATCAACTTCATTAGGGGAGAATATGACCTTCTTTGGAGACCCTGTGTGGGTCATCTGATACACTGATAAGAGGTTAGAGGCAAGACCTGGAACATACAATACATTGCTGAACTTACCATGTTCAAGATCAATCCTCCCTTTGCCCAAACTTTCAGTGAGAGAGTCATCTCCCAGTACTATTGGTGGACCTTTTGACATGTCAAGTGAGGTGAATGCCTCCTTGTTCGAAACCATATGTCTTGAAGCTCCAGAATCAATGATGAAACTAGGTGAGCTTGTTGTGCCAGCAACCAATGCATGAACTCTCTCTCTGTCTTCTGAATTTGATCATCCTTCCCTCTTCTTTGAGCTATCAGGAAGGGAGATTCCATTCTTCTCCAGGAGTTGGGTCAGCATGTCAATTTGCTTCTTCATGTAGGAGCTTTCATGATGATTTCCCTTACTGCAGTATGCGCACTTGCTCATTTCTCCTTTGTTCTTCTTCTTCTAGAAGTTCTTCTTGGAACCTTTGGGCTCCTCTGGAGACTTGTTCTTGTCTCTCTTTTGCTCAGGTGGCTTCTTAGATTTCTTCTTTCCTTTTGAATCCACCCTTGAATCTCCAGCAACCAGAGCTTGGTCTTTGGAAGGTTTTATGGTGCCAATCATCACCAATTTATCTTGTTCTTGTGTGAGAGATTCCATGAAATCTGCAAGGCTAGGCATTTTCTAGGCTCAAGCTATCAACTTTGTGGCATGGAAGGTCGAGATAAACACTGAATATTCAGGGCCAAGCTTCGAGAGTATGGCCAAAACCAGTTGCTCCTCCTTCTTTTTGATTCCACACTGTTTTAGCTGCAAAACAAGGGTTTTGAACTTGGAAAAGTAGAGTTGCAGGGATTCGAAGTTGTTGGGACTCAGGGAGATCAATTCATTTTCAATTTGATGTCCCCTCATCTCATCTGTCTTACCAAAAATCTCAACAAGCTTATCCCATACTTCATTTGGTGATGTTAATCCATCAAGATGGAAAAAGGAGGTCTCTGAGAATGCTCAGACACAGGAGACCATAGGCCTCATCCCTCCTGTTGTGCCATTTAATTTTCTCTGCAGCTGCATTGGGCTCTGCTTCTGTTTCCATAGTTAGTCTGTAGAGGCATTTCTCTCTCAACATTATCTCCATCTCTGCTTTCCATTCAAAGAATTTAAATGGAGTCAAGATGATCTTCTGAGATTGATCCATAGCTCAGAAATTATCCCTTCAGTCAGCAGAATGCTCCCAGTCAATGATGTCAAACCTGCAATAACAAAAATGAAGGAGAGAAATCGATCTACAAAGTCTTTGATACCATGTGGAAATTGAACCCAGGTGTTAGAACAATTACACTCACAAACATTGCCAATTACACACAAAGGAGACTGAATATGGAGCAGAACATTAATTTGTATTGAATAAGTGTACAATAGCCAACCTTGTGAAGTCATAGGTTGCCACAATAAATAATTACATGAGAGATTCGAATGCATAAGGATGCCATTCGAATTTGGTCAAAAGCAGGCTTACTAAATCTAAGCAAATCCCCCATAGGTGCATAAAGCAGTTTCCAAATCTGTCTAGGAGCTCACGAATTGGAAAAATCAATTAGGCAAGCTAATAGATGATGGAAGGACAACTCATACATGCTTTTATTAGGAGAAAAGAGTTGAGGATGATGAGGACAAAAAACAAGTTAACTTCACCTAGTTGAACTTTCCCGATTGCCTTAAAACTCAGCAAAATCAGGCAATAAAGTAGAAAAAGCAGACATGCGCTAGGAAGGCCAGGAATAAAGAAGATTTGATTCCAAGTGGTTTCCCAAGTGCTCCATGACTCAATTTTAGAAATTTTGACCACTTTGGACATGTGGAGGACAACTTGCATAAGTTGGAATATAGAAACTAGGCAAATAAGACAAAAATGGATTAATTAATGTCTAAGGTAGCTAACTATGGGTTGATTATTCTAACATGATGTTGGAAAGAAAAGAGTGCATACATATATATATAGTTGTTTTTAAGGAAAAATCTAACTATTTTAATAGAGAAAAGAGGGGCATACCTCATATTGAAGGTCAAACTCTAGTAGTCCGGATGTAAATGATATTGATAAAAGGTGCTTTGGAGTAAAATTGTAATGTGGTTCCATATAATGAAAATTTATGTGAACATGCAATGGTTAGATAATGAAGGGTTTACATTATTATATCATGTTGAGTTAGGTTAATATGTATGCATTATGTTATATGGAAGGAAGAGTTATAGACCAATGTCCATAATTAGATTTCTATTTGAATTTACAAAAGGTGCATAGATAGATGATAAAGATACGAATAGTTCAAATATTTACAATATTGAAATAGCAAAATAAGTTTGAAAGCAATGGAGATTTATAAACAATACAAAGCTATTTATTTTGAAAAAAAAAATTGTATTGGAAATAATTGCTTCCATTTTGGATAGGAGTTTATATTTGCATAGTTGATTGATATCAAAAAGTAATGTAAATTTTATCCGTATTTTAGGATGGAAAATTATATAACTATCTTGAATGAAGTGATTTTATATAGTTTATCCGTATTTAAGGAAATGTAAATTTTATTCACATTGGAGAGAATTGTGTGTGTGTGTGTGTGTGTATATATATATATATATATATATATTAATGATGTGGACGGGCACACACATTTCAAATAAAATTTTAAAACCGTGTAATTTCTTTATATCGATTTGGTACATCAAATCACCTAAATTTCGGCATATCCATTTGATTAGTAAATGCTCACATTAGATCAATGGAAAATGGAAAAAAAGGTGGAAAAAAAAACACTTTTAGTCATGGGTAAATACTTATACTCTGGGTATATTATGGATATTGAAAAGAGGATATAAATCAATGTAGATACATTTAGTTGAAAGTGATATATTTAGATAAATGCATGAAGAGTGGAGTTGTGTCTAAAGCTAGTCACTTTGATGTATTTGATTTTTACCTCCCAGTATATAAGGGTTAAATGTGGTAATAATTAGTGAAGTGTTATAACCTGTAATTTGAACGAACACTGTAATAATGCTTAACTAAGTTATAGTTTGAACCTATAATTTCATGAAGAAGAGTTAATAAGCATGTTCTCGATATTAGTAAGATGTCGATATCTTCTTGGGGTGATATATAAAATGTTTAGAATCTTAAGATAATGATTGACATGCTTATCTTCTTATATGTGGAAGAGGAAAAAGTATGTTACAAGAAAACATGTATGCATTGAAGCATGCTTGATCGCACTACCCTATAGATATTTTCATGGAAGTTCAACAAAACTTAAAAGTTGCCCAGAATCGACCAAAAAGTTACGCAAATTTAAAATGAACTCCAAGAGAGTTCAACGTTGGGATCGTGTATATCAGAAGGTAAAGTCGAAGAAGAGTTCTTTGAGTTTGGGAAGGTGTTCCAAACTAGCGCCAAGGTATTGTGGACCTTTTGAAGTGTTAGCTAAGATAGGACCAATAGCCTATCAGCTTGCAATTCCACCTAATATAAAAGTACATGATGTATTTCATGTTTCATTGTTAAAATATATATGTGTGTGTGTGTGTGTGTGTGTGTGTGTGTGTGCATGATGATACTCATATAATTGACTGGAATATGATTCAGGTAGAACCCGAGGGTGAGTTATAGATAGAAACTTTACGCATTCTAGAAAGGAAGGAATGTATGCTCCAAAATCGAGCCATCGTTCAAATAAAAGTGCAATGGAAGCACTTCAGCCCCGAAGAGGCAATTTGGGAAATGGAGGATAAAATGTGGGAAGCATATCCCTCCATGTTCCAGAATAAGCAAGGGAGCTCAGAATAAAATAAAATAAAAGAACACCGAGGACGGTGTTAAGAATAAGGGGGGAAGAAATGTAATACCCCCATGACATTACTTTTATTTTCATGTTTTGAAAAATTATTTTTATGTAATGAGTTATGAAACTCAAAAAATCAAATGGCATTTGCACAACAAAACCATTTTATTATTTAATTATTATATAAGGAAAATGACACTTGGAGAATTCAGATACATGAGGGGACACAACCATGGCACCAAGGAACATGTGTAAGCAAGATAGAATGATTTATACCAATCAAATCCAATCCAAAGCTCAACAACTAGACAAGATCCTAAATCATAGGGATTTAAGGATCTGATTGGAGATTTGATTGGGATGGCATAAGTCTTGGGAAAAAGCTATATGTATGAGTGCACTGGAATAGCATGGGATGTCGTGTTTTGCATGGAGAAACTTTGCTGTGAATACATGTGTTGATTGTTTCTCCCATTTCATAACTCCATCGCTTAGCTTGTTACGGACTCTGAGAGAGAGTGCCGTGTGGAAACTTTCTCGTCACTACTACATTTCTATCCAAAATCCAACGAAAAAATCCGACGGCGCGTGGATTTTTTCTTTTAACTGTACCAAAAATCACAAAGATAAAAAAAAAATTGAAATTGTGGTCATAAGCGTCGCTTAAGCGACGGCTAGCCTCATAAGCGTCACTTAAGCGACGGCGCATAAATTGGTCAATCATTTAAATAAATACACTTAATTGGTCAATTATTTAAAATGGAAAGCACCGTCGCATATCCGACGTGTCGGTTCATATTCCTACACACACTCATATAAATAGATGTATGCCTAGGTTCATTATCTCACACACTCAGTCTCGCACTTATCTCTTGGACAAGAAATGCGAAATTCCTAAGGGTTTTTTTTTGGCCTTGTGCTTTTGTGGGGATCTTCCCACTTGGTCTTGGATTTTGGTCTTGCTCTTTGGATTTGGTTCTAACCCTTGTGGAAAAGAAGACTCATCATATACTTGGGTTTGCTTGTACTTTTTTCTTAGGGTTTGAGTAATAAAATTCCACGTAACAATAATGTTACAGGTCATCAAGATCCGGCAGAACAAAATCGACAATTGCTTGCTAGGTTGTGGGATGGAGTGGAAAGAAGGGGTGATGGAAAATGTTATTGTCCTTGCAGTCGATGTAGGGGATTTAATACGAGAAGGTTACTTATCAAAATAGCTAAAATAAATTGTAGAGAACATGGACATGTTGAGGGGGGGCATGAATATCATCCATTGGTAAGTCAATATAATTCATGATTATATATCATGCGGTCTTTATATTGAAAGTTTTTGTAATTGTATATTGTATCATTTTTATTTTTGTTACTTAATTGACATGACTAACGTTATTTGTTTGATGTTTTAATTGTAATTATAAAGCAAGGGCCTCCTAGGGCTGTTCCGAACATAGAGAATATGGTAATTACGGAACAACTAGCGCAGGAGGAACGCCAATATGCAGGTCCTGCAAATACTGATCATGATCAAGTTAATGATGACATGGAATTAGACGATGATCATGACGATAACATAATTGAGGATGATGGTGCAAAT
>LPNX010573291.1:0-33325 GCA_001517045.1 Pseudotsuga menziesii
CTGTTCGGCCTGATATAGATATCACTCTTGATCGTGATAGTCCTTCAATAGTGGATAAGAAAGTTCAGAAGGTCCTAGTTGATTGTACGACTGATTCAGTTGTAAAAGAAAAGCCTGTTAAAACAGCTTCAGCTGTTTCTCCTAGAATTGGGGAAACTATTCACCCTATGTTCATTAGTTGTTTGTTAGACAAGGTTCGCCGAATGGAAGATAAGATGAACGAAATAGTAGCGAGTCGAGACTTATTGAGAGCTGATAATGAGGGTTTAAAAGTAAAAGTTGATGAAAGTAATCAGCATCTTGTGCGACTGAGGAACCATAAAAACAAACTTATCAGGCGGGTGCTTAAGTTACAGGATGAGAATGCAAAGAGCGAAGAAAAATTGCGTGAGCTCAATGCTCAGATCTCCTTAATGCAGTTTAAAGCTCCTTCACCAAGTCAACCTAGTGGAGTTAATATTCAATTTTTCAACGCCCCAGTCAATCTGTAATGTTTGGTGATATGTTGTTATGTTGATCAAGGTCAGGTATTTGATTATTTTGAGTTTATTTGTTGATGATTTTATTTTCTATTATTTCAATTATGTTTTAATTATAATTCTTGTGTGTTGTATCGCAGATAGTAACATGAATATCTCTTTTTCCGATTTTGAGGATTTTGGGTATATTGGCGATCCCTGTATTTCTGGAGACAGATCGATATTGGATGGATTGTATTACAGGTGCCACTCTTTTGTTTTCGATCCCATGTGATGGATGGAATAGTTATGCGTTCGCTGAAAAAACGACATGTTCCACTTGTCGTTTTTTATTCGATATTAGTTAGGGATCACGATCTGGAGTATTAGCTTTTGATAATGTTATTTTGGGAAAACTCAAAATGTATTTAAAGGGCTGATAGTGAATATGAAAGGGGTCGATACTCTGGGGAAGCAAGAACAAAACTGCTGGTTCATTCTACCTGTGCCTCTAGGCAGTTATCTGTCAGTTGTTACAATGTTTGAACTGGTGATATGGTACACGCATTTACAGTTTTAATACTTTTTATGTGGCTCATAATATCTCTCAGTTTTGATATTTGCTTTCCTATATTATGATGTTTGTTATAATTTCCTTGATGAATTGTGAGAATATAATTTTATCAGGTATCGGCTGTTCCTGTTTTTAACTGTGTTGGTATGTCATGTTTTGTATTTAATAATTGATATTATTGTTACATAATGTGTAATGATGCTTGTATGATTTGCAATATTTGAATTTCTTTAAATATCAGCAAATGTTTACATACAGTGCCTTTATCAACATCAGTTGGTTACAGGTTAAGTTAATTTTTGCTCCTGATCAGGATAGGTATTAGATCAGAATTATATTTTATTCAGTTTCTTTTTTTTGTACTATCCGAAGAACTTTGTTGAGTTAGATCCTTTTCATTAAATACATTCAGTTTATCCTTCTATGTAATTACTGTATATCTGTATATAAATATAACATGACTTTGTAGCATACGAATCTTGTCCAGATTTATGTTTTATTTATGTATTCAGAGTTAATTGTTTTGAATGATTTTACTTAATAGTTTTCGTTACTTGTAATATATAACTTGGGTTAATATTTGTAATTATAAGTATAGGATCGACACTAACTATCAGTAGCACTAATTGTAATCATTAGTCTTCTAGGATCCCAGGCCAACAGAGCCTTTAAACTTGTCGGGAGCGACTATTCCAAACAGCTAGGAGCCTGTTCTAAGGGTCCCAGACTGGGTCATTTTCCCCCGTTGCGGGCTTAGTGAAATACGCCCGTCAACAGTCACAAAACAAAAGTTGATAACAGAGTTCACCCCCTTCACTGGGCTATGTATCTGGGTCCCTCTCCAATGGGTACCGATCCAATTAATCTCTTAAAATGGTACAGAATGGTTCTAGAAACAACTTCAGCAACTGTAAACAGAATGCTGTCCAAAGTATTTAAGACCTTTCTCTAGAAATTACAATCAGCCTTCGTAAGGCAAAGAAAGCCAAAGTATGACAGAGAATATCGATTTCCACAGTAACAGCATCGGAACACTTTACAACAAACTATCCAAGCTTCGCGTAACAGAGAAATGATGTACTGCGCTCTGAATGAACTCCTCTAATCATCCCCCTTCATTGGTCACTAGACTCCTATATGTAAGCCTCATAAGTAACAGATTTGCCTTCTTCTTTAACACAGCTGTTACCATATGTTAAGACTGAATCATGCCATTCGGTCAAATCGCGGCCAGAGTGTTTGAAGTTCCCTATCCCCAACAGGCTGTTCATCTCCTTATCAACGTTACAATCATATGCTAAAAACTAAACCAAAGAACCAAAAAAAATGCTACCAATGTGTCTATTCCATTCCCTGAAACATGGCATCAAAACTGTGTACCAAACTGCAAAACCCGTTTTGAAATGTCCCCGCGTGAACGCATTGCTGAGTATTTGAGTCGGAAGTTTTAGTCATCTACACTTTCGCCGTCGCAGAAGGGGATGTCCATGGGACCTTCAATATTTTTCTCTGATGAACTCTGTCTCAATTGGCTGTCATCGGGTTTTCCATCGGGACGTCTTGTCTCTAAGTCTTCCGCAGTGGCAGATGGCACTGTCTCTAAGTCTTCCGCAGTGGCGGATGGCGCACCACCTCTTTTTCCCTATTCCATCGGTTTATTTCACCGATCCTTAAGGTTTAAGTTTCCGCCGTTGCGGCTCCTTATCACTCCGACTTCCGATCCGTTCTGAACATCCTTTAAGTTTTTGCCGTTGCGGAAGGAAGAAGTTCTTGTGAGCTCCGACGTTGTGGAAGGAAGAAACTCTTGTGAGCTCCGACGTTGCGGAAGGAAGAAGCTCTTGTGAGCTCCGACATTGAGGAAGGAAGATCTTCTTCCGACCTCCGATCCTTATATTTTTGTCGTCCGTTTTTTAACCCGCCGCTTCTTTGAACCATTGTACCATATTGGATCAGTGTAATCTTTAAAGAGGAATAATCCATCGGATCATTCCTCCCCATTGGAGAGCTTTTGGACAACCAAAAGCCTGAACTATTCTGCAAGTAAGTGAGGGTATAGCTCCCTCACTTTTCCAATCTCCATCCACCTTGCTTTTCTAGGATGCATGCCTTTCAGCCCTACTTGAAGGTACTCAACATTCCCTCTTCGTGAATTCCTTACATTTCTATCAAGAATAACATCATCCTGCAACTCTCTCATATATTCAGGTGCCAAATCATCAACTGAAGGAATATGTATGTTAATTTCCTCATCCATGATCATAGGAGGCTCATACAGTTTAAGATTCTCAACATTGATAACTGAATAAATTTGCATGTATGGAGGTAAATTCAAGTGAAAAGAATTAGTACCGATCTTTTCCAAGATCTCAAAAGGACCATACTTGATTGGATTAAGCTTTTTACCTTCACCTTTCATTCTTTCTTTGGTGATGTGTAACCAAACTTGGTCACCAACCTGAAATTGATGATCAATTCGATGCTTGTCATGCCTGGCCTTGTACTTTTCCTGGCTCTTCTCCAACTGTTCTTGAACTGCTTGCTGCACTGCTTGGATTCTATGAATGAAATTTATAGCTTTATCTGCATCATGATGTCCATCCACTGCATCTTTGCCAAAAGAGAATTCCATTGGTGTTTTTGGCAAATAACCAAAACAAGTTTCAAAAGGAGATCTTTCGGTGGAAGAATGGACTGCATGATTGTAACCATTCTGTATATACTGCAACTGCTCATCCCAAAGTTTAGGATGTTTACTACAATATCCTCTGAGCAGCTGAATCACCGTCCTGTTCACTACCTCTATTTGTCCATCGGTCTGTGGATGAAAAGCTGTACTTTTATTAAGTTTAGTATCCATAAGCTCCCATAAAGTTGACCATAATTTTCCCAAGAACCGGGAATCTCGATCAGATATAATAGACATGGGCAACCCAAAATGTACCCAAACATTCTGAAAGAACAGGTGATCTGTTTGTTCAGCAGTGATCTGCTTGTTACATAGCATTAAGATACACATTTTGTTGAACCTATCCACAACAACATATAGGTAATCATGCCCTTTTCTAGACATAGGTAGTCCCCCTACGAAGTCCATAGAAATGCTTTCCCAAGGACAACAATAAACTAGAAGATGTGTGTACAGGCCCAATTTCCTATTGCTAGGCTTACTTGTTGCACACATAACACAACCTCTTATATATTTAGGTACAGTTTCTTGCATCTGAGGCCAATAACAGTGATTTTGCAATACAGACAATGTTTTAATTACACCAAAATGTCCTGCAATCAATGAACTATGTGCTTCTCGAATCACATGCACTCTTTCTTTCTCTGGAATACAAAGTTTACCAAGATGATACAAGAGTTGATTATGCACATAATAGTTCTCTTCCTGTTTACCATGTATTAGTGATGCATATACTTTCTTAAAATCCTTATCTGCTGCATACTGTTTAATATAACTTTCATGTGTTAATGAAATGTTCTGAAGAATGATTGAAGCATTCATAGGTGGCCTTGATAACATGTCTGCTACTTTATTATGAATTCCCTTTTTGTACTTAATTACGAGATGAAACTATTGTAAGAACCCCATCCATCTTAAATGCCTACTTTGTTGTATTTTAGTTTGAGATTGTAAATATTGAAGTGGATGGTGTTCAGTATGTATGACTATTTCTTTTCCCATGATATAATGTTTCCACTTCTTCACACTCTGTACTAAAGCATACAATTCTTTGTCATAGGTCAGATAGTTACTTACCGTAGTAGAGAATGTTTCTGAATGGTAACAAACTGGCTTCCTTCCTTGCATCAAAACAGCTCCCATGGCAAATCCACTAGCATCGGTTTCGATCTCAAATGGCTGCTACAAATCTGGCAATGTCAGAACTGGTGCTGTGCTAATCTTTTCCTTTAAAGTGTCGAAGGCTCTCTGATGCTTGCCTCCCCACTAGAAAATTTCTTTAATGCTTGTCAGCGCATGTAATGGAGCAGCAATGGAAGAAAATCCATAAATGAATTTCCTCCAATACTGAACCGCACCCAAAAAACTTCTGATTTCAGTAATGGTGTTAGGCCGTGGCCAGTTTACAATGACAACAACCTTGGCTGGGTCCACTCGTAGGTGGCCTCCACCAATAATATGGCCTAGATATACTAAAGAAGTTTTAGCAAATTCACATTTAGACATTTTTACATAAAGCTTTTCCTTTCTCAGTACATCTAAAAGTTTCTTCACATGTACAACATGCTCTTCCCAAGTTTTTCTAAACACAAGGATATCATCCAAGTATACAATTACAAAATCATCAATGAATGAACGAAAGACATCATTCATGACCTGCATGAAAGTAGTCGGTGCATTACAGAGCCCAAATGGCATCACAAGCCATTCATACAAACCCTGTTTTGTTTTAAAAGCTGTTTTCCAAGCATCATGCTCAGCAACATGGATTTGATGATACCCACTACGCAGATCCAATTTTGTAAAATAAGTTGCATGTTTCAACTGATCAAGCAAATCATCAATGCGAGGAAGAGGATACCTGTTTTTAATGGTGATTTTGTTAAGGGCCCTATAGTCGATACACATCCTCCACGACCCATCCTTCTTTGGAACCAAGACTATAAGAGAGCCACAAGGGGAGGTGCTGGGCCGGATGACCCCCTTCTCAATCAGCTCCTGAACCTGCTTCTTGATCTCCTCATTCTGCATTACAGACATCCGGTACATGGCTATGTTCAAGAGTGGCACACCCTGCTGCAAATGTATCTCATGATGAATCTCTCTCTTCGGTGGTAACCCCTTCGAATCTTGAAACAAATCATCATACTCAGAAATGATGTCAATCAGTTCAGATTTATGCTTAGGATCACATCCTTCAAAAGATTTAGAGATCTCTTCATTTTTCATCTTAACCATCATTAACACAAAATTCTTACTAGCATTTACCAGCCTCTTCATTTGTCCTGCAGAGACTATTGCTAGATTGGTTTTTATCTTATGTTCTCATACAATATATTCTACACCTTCTTTAAAAAGATGATACTTATTCTGATCCCTATAAAAGACTGCTTTTTGGTCATACAAATATGGACTCCCAAGTACAATTCCACAAATGTCAAGTGGTACTACATCCAATTCTACCTCATCCCTAAACTTTTCAGTAATTCCAAATTTTAATACACATTTCTTTGTAACTTGCAATCGTGTATCATTAGTAACCCAACCTAGAGGATAGGGCTTCTCATGAGGCACAGTAACTAAATGCAATTTCTTAACCACTTCTTCTGATATCAGATTTACTTGTGAACCACTATCAAACAATGTATCAATCTTTGTGTGATTTGCAATGACACGAACATGAAATAGTGCACTTCTATTTTTATCATTTGAATTAGAAGTAGATGGAAGATTTGTACTTGCACTAGAACTTGATTTTGTATCAATGGGAAGTGAGATACTTTTATCCTTACCCTAGATTCCGACAGCAGTAACCTTTGTTTCATCACCTGATTCGGATCCCAAGTCTTGAATAACAGCTGCAGTAGCTTTTGCTTTTCCTTTATCCTTGTTTCCTCTGTACTTTTTTGGCCTTAACTTCGAATGAAGTTTCCAACACTTAGAGACATCATGTCCCTTCTGACAATGCGAACACGTAGGCTTTTCACCCTCTTTCTTAACAGTAGCCATCTTCTTTTTCCCCTTATCTTGACCTTTTGATTTGCTTTCAAATTTAAATGACTTCTTCACAAAAGTATCATTAGCATGCTTACCCCTGGCTTCTAAATGGGTAGCTTGAACACATACATCATCCAAATTACTGGGATTAAACATCAACAAGGTATGTTTCAAATAAGAATGCATGCCACCAATGTACTTAAGAAGAGTTTCCTGTGTATCTAATGAAACATTCAATGCAATATCCCTCTTTCTGAATTCATGAGTATAATCTTGAATGCTTTGTCCTTTAGGTTGTCTAAACATTTTCAAATTCATGGTTAATTGCTGCATGTGACCTAAAGGATAAAATTGCTTTATTAATACTTCGATGAATTCATTCCAAACTGAAATAATTTTACCATTCTTTCGAAGATCTTGCTGAATCTTGCTCTCCCACCAAGTAAGAGCCATTCCACTCATCCTCAAAGTGGCCAATTGAATCCTGGAAGGGTCATCATTAATGCCCTGCACCCTGCAATATACTTCAAGCTGCTTGATCCAATTGTCTAATTTTTCAGCATCTAAATCTCCATTATAAATAGGTTAATCAAATTTTACATCCAATTTGAAATAAGGCATATTAGGACTTGCATTATTTGAATGAGAAGTATGAGAAGAAGAGAAAGTTTGATTAGTATCAGGAGAATCACCATCACCTCCTACTCCTTTACCCTTTTCTTCCTTCTTCACTTCTACATCTCTGGATGAAGATCCTTCTTCTTTCTTCTTCCTTTCTGCTTGCTCATCGAGTAGAATTTCCATCATGGCTTTCATGCTCATAAAAGCCTCTAGAAAATCAGTTTCAGAAATAACAGGTTTTTCCCGTTCGGTATGTCCTTCTTCTTCCCCTCGCGGAGAAGACATGGTTCTTGAGAATGTTCTCCTGGAGCCAATCTCACGATCTCCTTCAACTAATTCTCCTTCACCAACCTTTGACTTGGACCTGGTAAGCATTCACAAACTTGCACAACAGTCAACCAGCTCTGATACCATAATATGATTCGTAGGACCTCAACTTGAGTGCATTAAAATTTTGTTGTAAAAGAATGCGTGCAACAGGTTAATTAATGGGGCAGCATTAACAGAAATTAAATGCTGAAAAACAGATATAAAAGAAGCACAGAATCAGAGAGTCACAAAACAGAAGTTGATAACGGAGTTCACCCCCTTCACTGGGCTACATCTCCGGGTCCCTCTCCAATGGGTACCGATCCAATTAATCTCTTAAAATGGTACAGAATGGTTCTGGAAACAACTTCAGAAACTGTAAACAGAATGCTGTCCAAAGTCTTTAAGACCTTTCTCTGGAAATTACAATCAACCTTCGTAAGGCAAAGAAAGCCAAAGTATAATAGAGAATGTCGACTTCCACAGTAACAGCATCGAAACACTTTACAGCAAACTCTCCAAGCTTCACGTAACAAAGAAACGATGTACTGCGCTCTGAATGAACTCCTCTAATCATCCCCCTTCACTGGTCGCCATACTCCTATATTTAAGCCTCATAAGTAACGAATTTGCCTTCTTCTTTCACATAGCTGTTACCATATGTTAAGACTGAATCATGCCATTTGGACAAATCGTGGCCCAAGTGTTTGACGTTCCCTATCCCCAACAGGCTGTTCATCTCCTTATCAACGTTACAATCATATGCTAAAAACTGAACCAAAGAACCAAAAAAAATGCTACCAATGTGTCAGTTCCATTCCCTAAAACGTGGCATCAAAACTATGTACCAAACTACAAAATCCATTTTGAAATGTCCCCACGCGAATGCATTGCTAAGTATTTGAGTCGGAAGTTTTAGTCATCTCCCCTTCCGCCATCGCAGAAGGGGATGTCCTTGGGACCTCCGATATTTTTCTTCGATGAACTCTGTCTCGGGTTTTCCATCGGGACATCTTGTCTCTAAGTCTTCCGCAGTGGCGGATGGCGCTGTCTCTAAGTCTTCCGCAGTGGCGGATGGCGCACTACCTCTTTTTCCCGATTCCGTCGGTTTATTTCACCGATCCTTAAGGTTTAAGTTTCCATTGTTGCGACTCCTTATCGCTCCGAATTCCGATCCGTTCTGAACGTCCTTTAAGTTTTCGTCGTTGCGGAAGGAAGAAGTTATTGTGAGCTCCGACGTTGTGGAAGGAAGAAGCTCTTGTGAGCTCCGACATTGTGGAAGGAAGAAGCTCTTGTGAGCTCCGACCTTGCGGAAGGAAGATCTTCTTCTGACCTCCGATCCTTATATTTTTGCCATCCGTTTTTTCACCCGTCGCTTCTTTGAACCATTGTACCATATTGGATCAGTGTAATCTTTAAAGAGGAATAATCCGCCAGATCAGTTCTTCACCTATGGACTAAGTTGCACAAGATTATGTTCTATTGATATACACAGCTTCCAGATCCTTGAAGACTCATCATTATTGTATATTGTGGCTTTGATCCACCTTTGTAATATACGTGGTTTTCATACCTGTATCTTATGATGTACTCAAAAATTGTAAAGGAGCTAGTGTTCCAATAAATTGAACATATCATCCTCAGATGTAACTTTGTATATGACATTACTATGTATTTGTTTCAGGTACTCTCTCTACTCCATTGGATTTTTGAGTTCTCCAAAGATAAATATTATAATGTATTTCGGCCATCGTTTCCCTCTGACCTCACACATTAGGGGGCATCTGTTATCCACCTGAATGGCACCTCTCTGTCTGAGTGCTGACATCCCTCATGTTGGCACACAAAAGGACATCTATGGATTGAGGGTTTCCCAAGACACTATAGATGGGATTATTATGAACTACATTCATCATCCATCCAGCTGGTTATTTTTACCCTTTAGTTATTTCAAGTCATGTATGTGACTCTCTATATATGCAACTCGCGTGTTGTACGTGAGTGTCGGTTGATGCATCTCGCGTACAGATGTATACGCGGGTTACCCTTAGAGAAACTCACGTTTCATACGCGAGTTTCCAGTATTGATACCCACATACAGCTCCCTTTGACATTTAAAATAAAAACATGCGATTACTTGAGATTAGTTAAGCACTTAACCTTAATCACCTTAACTATCTCAACCTCCTCAACCTTCGAAACTGCCTTAGTTCACAAAGTATAAATATAGGCCTTGGGGAGGGTGTTAATATATACACTTGGAGAGCAAAGTTATGCTGGTGGAGTTTATACAGAAGTATTTGGAGCAGTGGAACTCATAATCCTTTGGCTGCAGAGGAGTCCTTGTCTCAGGCGTTGGGTTGTAATCTGAACTCTTTTCATTATTGTTAATAAAGAGAATCCTTCTTCCATATGTGTCTTGAATGTATCTCATGTATTGTGGTTTGATAAATACTTATGTCTCAACATTCTGTATATGATCTATCTAACCTGTTTATATATATGTATCATCTTGTATTTGGAAGATTGACTTTTGACAGGTGAAGGAGAAGCAACCCTGAAGACTTTGGAGGAGAAGCAGAGCAGAAGAGGACAAGCTAGGATCAATCGTCGTGTATCGGGTGAGTCTTTTCTATCCTCCTATTTCCTTTACAACACTTTAGAGTCGATTTCATGCAAGTTTCATGAGTATGTTGGTAACCCCAGACCTTCGTTTATAAGGTGTTTATTCCTGTACAACAGAACTGGCGACTCTGCTGGGAAGCCCAGACTGCTGTAGGTTGTTTTTGTCACCCCTGACCAATATTTGCTTTGAAGTTTGTGTGTGGTATTTTATCCTGGTTAATATTTGTTACAGTGTTCGCGAGTTGCCCTTCTATACAGTCATGTATAAGCCTGGAAATAGGGATTTTTTAGGATTGGGTTTGCTTGTCCCTCTCTTTGTGTAATCCCTGTCTGTTAATTGGCTTTCTTTATAAATACTGTGCTATTTGTCTAAAGACCTTTGGTGACCACACTTTGTGCTTTTTCGAAATCCCTTGGGTTTCTTTTGCTTGGATTATTTTTTGTTTGCATGCTGAAGTAGCTTGGCTTGTTTGGGTTATAGGGTGAATTGTCTCTGTCCAGATCAATGATCAGGGTCTTGGGCACTATTTTTCCAGTCTGTCTTTTGGAAAATGGTTGGTTTGTCACTTTCCTTTATTAGTTTACAGTGATTTTTGTCATTGTGTGCACCCAAGCTACGGTTCCTAGTCTTCCTTTGTTGGTTGTTTCATGGTTCGGTTAGCCTGCTTTACTTCAGTTTGTTGGTTTTATACAGTTGATTAGATCCAAGTTTACTCAAGTATAGTGCATTTTAGGTGCATGGTAGAGTTTGAGCATTTTTAAAAGTGAAAAGAAAACATTGTCAAGATTTTGCATTTTGCTTTCGCATAAGTAGTGTTTATTTCAGTTTAAAAATATAATCTCAAAAGCTACAAAAAACATAGGCTTAGTTTCTTTTATCGTTTGCATTTAGTTCATCAATATATATTTATAAAAAAGAAAAAGAAGTTTGCTTTAATAGTGGTAATTTGCTTTGAAAAATACACCTTTACTTTTATTTATTTCTCATCGAGTCAAAAACACCACAAGTACATCACTCCATTTCCTTCTGAGTAAGAAACAACCCTTTAAAATGAACGCATAATTAAAATTTACTAGTAATTTTTTGTTTTTAGGGGCCTTTCACCTACTAGCTTAGGCTAGACTTGTGGGATAGGAAGTGTAAACTTCCCATAAGTTTTAAAATTCAGACGTAGTGGACCTTTCTTTAGGTAAATCCTTGACTTTATCGACTATATCTGGGAAGCTCCTCTCAAACGAGAGTCAAGCACGAGGCCACGTGGAGGCTTGGACAGAGGAGATAACCCTCTGAATCCTTGTCAAAGCATAAATCAGGACTTTTGCGCATTTGGGGATTCTATCCTAAACAGAGTTTCAGGCTTAGCTACTCTTCCCATGCGTACGAGTCAGGATTGTGACTGTCCCCCCAGACTGTTGGTATAGCTAAGGTAGCCTTTAGTCTCTTGACATTTAGGGTTCATACCTAGGTAAATCGAAAGGCTATTTCTGGTTCACCTTGAATAGGCTTGGAAGGTAACACTTGTTTAAAGTGTAGGAGGGCGGTTGGGTGATTCATCCACTTGTGCCTAAGAACCACTTCAAGGACGCCAAGTAATCCTTCATCAGCTTTCTTCGGGTAAATATATCTTTTACCCTTGTTTGATTTCTTGAGGCTTTAGGATTTTTATAGTATATGCTCTGTGTTTTTTCTTGTGTTTAGTTGACCTTAGGGTGTGACTTGTCAAATTTTCAATCGTGGAGGACCAACCTTTTATAAGGTCAAGAAGGTTGAGAAACCTTCCTCCTCTCGTCACATTGGAGCCTCCACCTCCACCCCAAAGGTAGAGATTGGACACAGATAGTTCATTTGAACCGGTAGGAATAAGTGAAGTTCTTGGTGAACCAGAACTGATTGCTAACCGTTTTGATCTTGATACAGTTGAGATAGAAGACTTGTAGACTGACGAGTTTGTAAGAAATTTTAACACCCCCTTGACTGATTTAAACGATCCTGTGATCGTTCAGGTTAGACCTTTTGGTTCACCTATACTAGGTGTCCCTATGGGTAGGATCATGTCTTCTACAGAAGAAAGTCCTTTTGTGTTCACCTCAGCCGTTCCGGTTGAAGGGGTACTACCTCCCCCAGTAAATGCCCCTAGATCTAGTTTACCTTCTACACCTTTGACTCCAGCGAGCCGAGTGGTTCAACCACCGGTTCACTCAAACCTAGCAGGTACTTCTGGTGACATGGTCACTGGGATCCCCAATATACCTACTATTCCTTCTTCCTTTCCATATACTACTCAAAGTGGTCCGGTGGGATCCTTGACGTTTGTCCAAGGATTTCCTTGGAATGGGGGGCACATTCCCCCATCCTCTCCATATGTAGGTCCATCATCTTCCTATGTAGGAGTGCATTTTGGGAACAATACCTCTTATGGGAAAAGTTTCCAAACCCTGATTTCGGTTTCGTTTACGAGCTCTCCCTTTTCGTTGTTTAGTGGAGGGATACCGGCTCCTATCTTTCAGACCCCTGTTTCTATGGGGATGGCTTGAACTTCTTATACTACACCTCCCACACACAACCTTGTGGCTTACGAATGGAATCTGTTTCAGAGTAATCTACCCACTTCGCAACCGGTGGCTGGGGGCAACTCCACTTTTACCCATGGGCATTCGGGGGCAGGTCCCTTTAATCCCTATGCTGGCACATTTAGTACCCCGATTTGACCCAAACTTCCGTTTCTGGCAACCTTAAATTTTCCAGATTTGTCAAAATTGATGAATGAATCGTTGAGGCATGACCCCTTGTGGCCACCTGTTCCCACCAAATTTCCATCGAACATCCCTAAGTTCGAAGGAAAAGTTGGTGAAGATCCTAGGGCTCATGCCACCACATTCCATTTATGGTGTTCTTCGAATTCACTGAATGAAGATTCAGTTAGGTTGAGGCTATTCTAGAGAACCTTAATAGGTACGGCGGCCAAATGGTATATTGAATTGCCTTCTGTTGATTTCAATAGTTTCTGGGACTTGGCTAGTCTTTTCTTAGCCACTTTCGGCTCCTGTCCGATATGATTTCAGAACGGACTTGTTGTCTACTTTTAGGAAAAACAAGGCTACCCACATCTCGGATCACATCCAAGAGTGGAGGAGGTGAAAGAGCCTCATAAAAGCCACTATTCCTCCTGAATTTCTTTTAGAGTGGTTCCTTAAATCCCTGTTGCCCTACATATCTAAGGACGTATCCACCTCAGGAGTAACGAATGAAGAAGAAGCCATTCTCAGGGCCCAACAATTGGATTTGATTTATTCACAATCTGGGATCTTGTATGAGATCATCCCTGAGGCACCGGGGCCTATGCACAAAGTGGAGAAGCCTAAGCCTGGACCCCATGCCGATGGTGTGGTTGGGTCCGTTAACTCTCCCACCGTAGAATCTTTGGCTAAGAAAATTCATTAGTTGTCTATCAAGTAGTCTACGGCGGAGGTAGCAAAGGCTGCCCCCTCCCCCTAGAGTGCAAATGTTTTTGCACAAACCTCTCAGAAGGGCAATCAGCAGCCCAGCAAGAAGAAAAAGAAAGGTAAGAAGGGAGAGGGAAACCAAAACAAGAAAAAGCCCGTGAATAATGCTGATGGGGGCAAGAAAGAAAATAAGAAGGTCAAGTTCCCATGTAAGTTGTGCCATGAGGACCACCTTACTCACCTTTGTCCCCTTATGGATCAAGCCCAAAAGCTGGTTAAAGCTCAACAACCAGCTGTCTTGAAGGATCCCTTTCCCCATGGACAAAACTCAGCTTCAGCTTCTAATGTAGCAGGGGGCACTCAAACTGCCCCTGACCCAAACTATATCAACATGGTTCGATCTTTGACTTTGTTGCAGACAAGGAATAAAAATTATGAGAAAGAGACTCTTGAGAAGGGTAAAGCTGTAGGTGTTGGCTGTGTGGGCAGACCCAGGTTTACTGTAATGTACTAACAACACCCCTAGCTCACTGGCCCTTTTGGCGACAGACCGCGGAGTGGCCTGAAGTCTCACCCGAAGTGATTCTAATGGGTTGGCCAAAGACTCAAGTGTCTTCAACCAGGTTCTTTAGCATCCTGGGGTCTCGCAGCTCTTCTTATCCAGTGAGATCTCTCTCCGCAACGCGCAGTCTCTCTTACTCGCGGGTTTTGGCAGGGGAAGGAATCCTATTGCATCGCAATGACTCTGGTGATGCACAACTCTCTCTTTCATTTACCTGTGATCTGTGCTATCTCACACCACAGCTCCTTTGACGATGCGATATCGCCTACGGCCAACACGATATCTACTATAGTACGGCCCACTACGACCCTCACGGTCCAAAGGCTATCGCACTGGGTGGAATGACTTGGCTAACTTTCAACAAGATATTAAACACTCTGACGTGAACTTGCACATTTCAACACACTCTACCTCAACTATACTTAACTGTTCGAATAAGTATACTGGAAATACTTTAACATAATGACTTATTATTGTGCAAAACAAGCACTGATAAACTCATATGCAGATGCTTGATACATGTAAATCCACCTTTAACCTTCCATAATGCTATAACTGAATGAGGACATACAGACATATACTAACTGATATACAACATTCATGTAACAGATAACAGATATTAACTAAGTAAATCACAATCACATGAAATAATCACATAACACACTGGTTTTACGTGGTTCACTTCCAGGGTAGAAGCTACGTCCACAAAACTGTGTTTATTATATCTTGAAAGAGTACACAGTTCTGCTGCAACTTGTTGTGCAGCTAGAGATCTTTTGGGTAACTCCGCACTCACTACCGGGAGCCCTTCTCTCCTAGATCTCTCCTCTTTCTCTATATTGCCTTCTTACAATATTCTCTCTCTCTCTCTCTCTCTCTCTCTCTCTCTCTCTTTCTGTCAATCCCTACGGATTGTTACATACATACTCCTGGAATCGACTACTGGTTATAGTAAGGTTTTACAACTGGAATAATAGGACCAGAGCTCGAATCTTACAATACAAATGACTATGAGCTAACAGACTGACTAGCTAACCTTTTACAATACAAAATACATCCCTTTATAGGTGGCCCGAAGGTCTCACCATTACAACACTATAGGCCTGTCCCAACAGTAACCCAAAATCCCTAACTAGTGACAGTCGGCGTATGTGTACTTGGAGTAGCCACTTTCTGTCACACCACTACTCTCTGCAGTCTTCCATGCTTCCCAGTGTTGACCATGGCTATTGGGCGCCACTTCCCTTTCTGTCCTTCGTCTTCAATACCTTGGCCTCGTTGCCCCTTTTTCCTTTATGAGGGTAGCTAAGCCCTCTTGTCTTCCACCGCTGCCTTGAATGCAGTGGGTGAGCTCTCACCTCTCGGCCGCTGCCTTTAGTGCAGTGGGTGAGCTCTCTCCTCTCGGCCGCTTAGGTACTATCGTCTTCTTTGACTTCTCTATCCCGATAGTCACAATTTCTGGCTTTGATCTGCAGCTAGAAACATGCTACGGCATCGTATCTTTACCTTAGCTCTTATATCTTCGGCAAAATGGCAGCTTCTCCTGTAGTTGCGGGACCCTACTCCAACAGTCCCCTAACACTTACTTGTGGCTCATCCTCGAGCGACTAACAACAGGCTTCTCTTGCTATAGCTTCTCCTTGGCTTCCTGCGAAGTCTGTTTAAATTTGTCCCAAAGTCCTGCGACTTCATTCTGCATAGCTTCGACACACTCTTGTACCACTTCAAGTGTAGCTTGACTAATGTTGAATTCTTTTGTTGCATCAATTTCACCTCTGCTTGTCATGAAATCTTTAACCTTCTGCTCAACCACCTCGACTAGCTCTGTGATTTGTTCCTGATATGGCTGGAGCAGATTATTGATTTGTATCTCCTTTTCTCTCAACCCTCGCGCTTCCTATTGCAAGTGGTTCATCTCTGTCATCTTTCTCATCTTCGCAAGAGCTCCTAAACTCTTGATTTCTTCCTTCATTGCTATTGTGGCATTCTCTATCTGTTGAATGCTTTGTTGGAGTTCTACTCTCTCGGGATGCTCATCTAACTTCGACCATGTGTTCATCGCATCAGATAGCACTGACTGTGCATCGTCTATGCAAGATTTCATCTGTGCGAAAATGAGTCTAAAGGCCTCTACTCTCGCTTCCTTGTCTGCCTGGGGGGTGCCCGGTGGTCGAGCCTCAAGTTCAGCAATTTGTTCTTTGTGGTCCTCTTCCATCTTGGTTACTGTTTCTTCCAGAGCCTTTGCTATGTATGCAACTCTTCTTACCTTCTGCGTGAGAGGCAAGGAAAACTCAATGTTACATTGGGGTAACTCCAATGCAATGCTTTGTAGGACCTGATTGAGATTGTGTTCTCTTTCTTCATATGTTCTTAACTCCTCTGTATTTGTCTGAAAACTTGTGGTGAGTGATGCATTCTTTTGTTTCAGTTGTGTGTTTTGTTTATAAGTCGCGAGCTCTCTATCTCTGAGCTCTGCGCTTAGCTGCTGCTGGATCATCTGTAACTGATCAACGTGAAACTCTGTGAGGTTAACCAGGACAGGTTGCCTAATCTATATTTGTACATCCATCATTGAGGTAGGGAATCAGATGTTCCCTGGTTTGACAATTATTTCAAAATCATACTCTTGAAATAGGAGTAACCATCTGCAGATTCGTCCCCATAACACTGGCTTATTGACCAAGTAATTCAAAGTGGAATGGTTAGTGAACATCTTGAATGAGGCACCTAGCAGGCAGTGCCTAAATTTCTGTAGAGCATACACCATGGCTAATCCTTCTCTTTCCGTAGTGGTGTAGTTCTTTTCTGCGGTGGATAGTTTTCTGCTTGAGTATGCGATAGGGTGATCGATACCTCCTTCTCCTAGTTGGGTTAAGATGATCCCCAGTGCGATGCCAGATGCATCCACATGTACATGAAATGGCTTGGTCCAGTATGGGAATACTAAGATGGGTGCTGTAACCATCTTCTCTTTAAGTGTGTCTAGACTTTTCTGGTATTCCTCATTCCATAGGAATTTTACATCTTTCTTTAACAACTTTTCCATAGGTGCTGTGATCTTTGCATAACCTTTGATAAATTTTCTATAGTACCCGGTATGACCAAGAACTGTTCTCAACTTCTTGACTGAGTTGGGTGCTGGAAGGTTTACAATGATGGCAATCTTTGCGGGATCTACCATCAAGCCTCGTCTATAGACAATATGATGCAACAAAATACCAAATGGCACACAGAATATACATTTTTTCAAGTTCAGAGAAATCTGGTATTGCCTACATTTCTCTAACATCAGTCTTAAGTCTCCTATGTGCTTGTCGATTAATCCAAATACACTCCAATCATCAAAATAAACCTCTAAGAATTTATGGATGTATTCTTTAAATACAGCAACTACTACTCTAGAAAAGATAGCTGGTGCGTTCTTAAGACCAAAGGGGATTACCGTATACTAGAATGAGCCCCATTCTGCCGCAAAAGTGGTCTTAGATCGATCTTCTAGATGGATTCTGATCTGGTGATAGCCTGAAAATCCATCAGTGAAGGAGTAGACCTCCTGTCCTCCCACATTGCCTAGAACTTCATCAGTAAAAGGTGTCGGAAATGGATCATGAAGCGATGCATCGTTGAGTTTACGTAAGTCAACACAGATTTTGATTTCTCCTTTGGTTTTCTTTCCTTGCATGACCATGGGACTAACCCATTCACTCTCTTCCACTGGCTCAATGATGCCTGCTGCTAGCATCTTATCGATCTCGTTCTTAACTTTTTCTTTATACCACAGATTTAATCTATATGGGCACTACTTGACTGGTCTAGCATCCTCTTTCAATGGTATCCTCATTACTCCCAAGTCTCCAACTATTCCCTTCATCTCTGTGAACTTGGTGGGGAATAGGTCCTGATAGTCATGTAGCAAGTCTGCAATCTGTCCTACTGTTTCATCGTTCCAATAGTCTCCAATGGATACAAAATTTGGTACTATGTCTGTGCCAATGTTGATCTTCTTAATCTTGATAGGCTCTGTGATAGCTGGAGTCTCTAGCTTCGGTCCATCAACATCGCGAGTTCCTTCTGAATCTGGGATGTTGATGTTGCGAGGATCCTCATCCTCCTCCCCTGGTTCTGATGCAAAGTTATAGCACTCTAGCGCCTCTTCTAACTGGATGGCCCACTCAGGTTGAGTATGTACTGATAGGGTGCAGTCCTCAAATATCTTAATCTTTATTGCATCTAGGGCCTGATCAACACTTGGATACTCAGATTCAAAAGCGAACGTGAGTAGAAAGTTGTTTATCATAAGTGGCCATGTGGTCGTTCCCTTGCATAATTCAATCTCTGTGTACCAGTTCCTTGGAACTGTGTCCAAAGTGTGAATAAATCGGTGAACCCATTCATCCTCGGGAATTTCCAACCAATTCTGTTCACAAGTATGAATATGTGACCTGGGGTCACTGTCTCCTGTGTATTTCTGCTGGACATACTCCCTGTTAGTAGAGAATATGATCGCCATCAATCTCTTAAGATCATCCCATGATGCGATATTATCTTTATGTGCATACCACCATCTTGCAGGTGTGGCTCGTACTGCAAGGTCCATAGCTGCAATCCTCTGCTCATGAGGAACTTGTTGTTCAAACTGCGGGAGAAATTCCTGGATATCTGTTAGACCATGAAATGAGGGGGTCTCGTTAGTCTCTGCGCCAATCCATCACAGTGACTTAGTCATAAACGCACATCTGCGCATTGAGACTTCGTAAAGTATGTTCTGCCAGTTTTCTAGACCAACATTTGAATCCGATGCGCATGAGCTGTTGCATCGCCAACTAATGTTCCCTTATATGGTTGGATTGATGTAGTCACTCTGGTTCGTAGTCATCTGATAGAGACTCTCCATGTTACATGCCTCTTCCTCTGCTCAGATAGGTTCAATGTATCTAGGACCCTGAAGAGGATCCAATGGTGTGATGACCCAGATTTGCGCATCCTCAAAGGTCATTTGTCTTCTCTTTAGGTCGATAACGGCCATGTTACCAATCACCCAATCAATGCCTAGTAATGTTGGATATGGTCTACTATCGCCAATGATTTCTATAACTTCAAAGTCCACAAAGCTGTGAACTCCGTCAATGTCAACTAGCACCTGCGGTAGTCGACCCAGTGGCGATACCCTCTGTTGGTTAGCTAATCTCAAATGGATAGGCGATCTGACTAACTGAGGGCTACCCATCTGTTCCCATGTCTGCTTAGTAAGAACATTTACCTCTGATCCTAGATCTAGGATCACCTCATCCATTTCAAATTCTCCAACTTGTGCTATGAGTCGCATCTCTCTTCCTGTTCTTGTATGGCCCATAATATTATGAACAGCATGTTGCACACTGCTCATGGAAGAAGATGGCGGATACTGATCTACGATGCATTGAAGCTCTCTGATAGCTTTCTCATTTCTTACGAGTTTCAAGAAACTCCACAGAAAGGATTGTACGCTTCCTGTTGACTCATCCTCATTGCATCTTCTTGATGTGGTAGCTTGCAATGTCTCCACACGACTAAGGCCACAAGGTGTTTGCTGTGGTACACCCTTATGATCCCGATTGCATAGGGTCATCAAAGAAATTCTTAGCTTCCTGAAATGTTTCTTTATTTTTCTGCAGGTCGAGTGGTGTTGATTTATCAGTAGCTTTGCGCACCCACTCCGGTCCTGTGTTCTTTTCACTATCCTGGGGTGTCTCACTAGTGGAAGCACCACTGTGAGTTACAATGTTGACTCTTGGTTCTGGTTCTTTCTACTCAGCAGCGATAAGCTGGATGTTCTGGTGTACTATTGGCTTAGGTTCTCTGAACTTAGCTATGAAGGTAGGACATTCTTCTATAGTGTGATCGTAAGATTTGCAATAATTACATGTCGTAGTGGGGCTCTAACAGTCCCTAGAATAATGTCCTACAACTCCACAGTTGTAACAAGTGATTGGTCCATGGCCACGGCCAAATCCTTCACCACGGCCAAAGCCTCCTCCATGACCTCATCCTCTGAATCCTCCTCCACGGCCAACATGAGCTGGATCATGTTGTGGTCCTACTGCTGGACCCTGTGTCTCCGACTGGACTTTGTACAAGTCGTGTTTTCTGTCTAACATGAGATCATAGGCTCTACAAGTATGGCCATCATGTCCTACTGACTTACAAAAGGTACAGTATAAGTTCTTAGGTGTCTGTATGTACTTCTGAAGTAAAGGGCATTGCCGAGGTAGATGTCCTCTTGTTCTACATAGTTCACACCATGGCCCTTGAGTCTGTGCTAAGGGGTTAGGTGCCCCACTTGCTAAGTATTCAACAAATACTGGACAATTATCTTTAGTATGGCCTTGTGCTTTACACTTGATACACCATATGTCTTGTGCAATCTCTTTTCCTTTTCTAATCTCATGCATCTGTAACGTGAGATTTGCTAACTGGTTTTGCAGGTTTGTCATACCTATACCGGTCTCAGCTAGGGGTGATGCCTCCAGTTTCATTTCCATCTCCAATGCTTCATCCTGCGTATGGAGTCTCTATTGCATCAGTGGATGTCTAATATGCAGGAGCAGTGCTACGATGAACCATTCCTTATGCTGCTCTGACGCAAACTCAAAGCTAACTTGGTCTATGAGAGCTTTGAATTTCTGGTCAAAGTCCCATACTGACTCTGTAGGTAACTCTTTAATGTCTTTGAGCTATGTGATACACTGTGACTTAGACTTAGGTTTCTTAAACTCTTTGATCATGGCGGTCCTGACCTGTATAATCGTTTTGGGTATCGCTGAGGTATACTTCATATACCATGTTAAGGCTCGTTCCCTAAGTGTGGTGACCAACTGTACAAGTTTAATATTATCTTCATGGATTCCTTTAATGGTCCACATGGCTTCACATAGAAACCAATGCTGCTCTGGGTCTTCTGCCCCTATACCCTTAAAGGTAGGTAACTTCACATCATCCCCCATTCTATTTCTGCGTGGTGGATGTTGATTTGTTGTGTTACTACCACTCGGCGGTGTAGGTGGAGGTGATGTAGCGGTAGTATGTACTGTCTGCGAGCTACTAGATGGAGTTTCTACGGGATTGTTTTGAGTCCCGGTTGTTTTCTGTGGGGTATAAGGGTGGTAAGGGATACCCCCTTCTATTCTTTCTGTATTACTATGACTCTGTTGTCTAATATTATCTGAACTGTCTTCAAATATGGGAGATCTAAAATCTACTTTATATTTCTTTCCACTATGTGTATGTCCAATGTCATCAAAATCACTCTCAAACTCTTGTGACATCACTCTTTCTTAACTTATTGGTCTGAAACTATATCCATTACTCCTTTTTCATATAATAACATCTTAATGGAAAAGTTTAAAGAGTTTAGGTACTTACCGCGATATCCTTTGAAGAAGTACCGCTTAGCCTCGCTAAAGCTTTTTCTCTGTTCAACTGCAAACTCTGTGACGAAGCCTTCTAGCACACTCGCAAGCCATAAGTCTACTGTCCTCGTAATGGGATTATCAAGGCTCTTCACAATCTTAATCAGATCCAGTGTCCAAACAATGTTTCTTTTCTTTATGAATATGCTCTGATCAGTCAACTTTGATAACCATTCGTAAAGCTCGTTTCCATAGGTCGCAACAAATATCATATGCAAGTCTGTAAAGATATGTTTTTGTAACCAATCCTTTGTACTCAGTCTAGGACTCTTGTTCTCTTGTTCAGCAAACTCTTTCTCCTTAGACCCAACCCACTGGTTGAGTTCATCTTTAGTAGGATTCCAATAGAACATTAGATCTGTAATGTGTTCATAGCCGGTAACAGAACCATTTGCTGGCTGTGTGGGCAGACCCAGGTTTACTGTAATGTACCAACAACACCCCTAGCTCACTGGCCCTTTCGGCGACAGACCGCAGAGCAGCCTGAAGTCTCACCCGAAGTGATTCTAATGGGTTGGCCAAAGACTCAAGTGTCTTCAACTAGGTTCTGTAGCATCCTGGGGTCTCGCAGCTCTTCTTAGCCAGTGAGGTCTCTCTCCATGACGCGCAGTCTCTCTTACTTGCGGGTTCTGGTAGGGGAAGGACTCCTATCGCATCGCAACGACTCTGGCGATGCACAACTCTCTCTTCTACTTACCTGTGATCTATGCTATCTCACACGGCAGCTCCTTTGACGGTGCGATATCGCCTATGGCCAACGCGATATCTACTATAGTACGGCCCACTGCGACCCTCACAGTCCAAAGGCTATTGCACTGGGTGGAATGACTTGGCTAACTTTCAACAACATATTAAACACTCTGACGTGAACTTCCACAATTCAACACACTCTACCTCAACTATACTTAACTGTTCGAATAAGTATACTGGAAATACTTTAACAGAATGACTTATTACTGTGCAAAACAAGCACTGATAAACTCATATGCAGACGCTTGATACATGTAAATCCACCTTTAATATTCCATAATGCTGTAACTGAATGAGGACATATAGACATCTACTAATTGATATACAACATTCATGTAACAGATAACAGATATTAACTAAGTAAATCACAATCACATGAAATAATCACATAACACACTGGTTTTACGTGGTTCAGTTCCAGGGTAGAAGCTATGTCCACAGAACTATGTTTATTATATCTTGAAAGAGTACACAGTTCTGCTGCAACCTGTTGTGCAGCTAGAGATCTTCTGGGTAACTCCGCACTCACTGCCGGGAGCCCTTCTCTCCTAGATCTCTTCTCTTTCTCTATATTTCCTTCTTACAATATTCTCTCTCTCTCTCTCTTTCTATCAATCCCTGCAGATTGTTACATACATACTCCTGGAATCGGCTACTGGTTATAGTAAGGTTTTACAACTGGAATAACAGGTCCAAAGCTTGAATCTTACAATACAAATGACTGTGAGCTAACAGACTGACTAGCTAACCTTTTACAATACAAAATACATCCCTTTATAGGCAGCCCGAAGGTATCGCCATTACAACACTGTGGGCCTATCCCAACAGTAACCCAAAAACCCTAACTAGTGACAGTCGGTGTATGTGTACTTGGAGTAGCCACTTTCCATCACACCACTGCTCTCTACAGTCTTCCATGCTTCCCAGTGCTGACCATGGGTACTCGGTGCCGCTTCCCTTTATGTCCTTCATCTTCAATACCTTTGCCTTGTTGCCCCTTTTTCCTTTATGAGGGTAGCTGAGCCCTCCTGTCTTTCGTCACTACCTTGAATGCAGTGGGTGATCTCTCTCCTCTTGACCACTGCCTTTAGTGCAGTGGGTGAGCTCTCTCCTCTTGGCTGCTCAGGTATTGTCGTCTTCTTTGACTTCTCTGTCCCAATAGTCACAGTTTCCGGCTCTGATCTGTAGCTAGAAACATGCTACGAAGTCGTATCATTACCTTATCTCTTATATCTTCGCCAAAACTATCTATCAGCCATGGCAGCTTCTCTTGTAGCTGCGAGACCCTACTCCAACAGTAGGTGAAACTTCTAACCCTCTCACAATAGAGAAGCCTGCTAAAATTATGCCAAAGATACTGAAAGGTGTCTTCAAGAAGACCTTGCATAACCCTAATGCTAGGGCTGCTTCAAACTACTCCGTGGTTGAAGAATTAACTCAAACCCCATGTGCAATGTTAGCTTTAGAGGTGTTACAGAGTTGTCCCACTCAGCGGGATGCCTCTTAGTAGCTTTAGGTAGCATGGACTCTTCGAGTCTTATGGAAAAATTTCATTTGTCTGATTTTAAAATCCGCCTGCCTTACCATGTAGCCTTATCAATAGATGTCGTCCATGGTGGTAAGACCATTGGAAGGGTAGTTGTTGATGAGGGGGCTTCCACATGTGTTATGTCCTTGACCTGTTGGAAAGCTCTTGGATCCCTAGAGCTGGTCCCATCAAACACTTTGCTTACTACTTTTGATGGAATATCGTTCCGTCCGCATGGTATCCTGCCCGCTTTTGAAATTAAGTTGGTAGGCAAAGCAGTGTCTGTTGAAGTAGAAGTGATTGATGCTCCTTTGGACTATAATCTACTTCTGGGAAGGAACTGGACTTATGCGATGTCCGCTATTGCATCAGTTGTTTTTCGCGTAGTGGTTTTTCCACATGAGGGCAAGTTGGTTACTATTGACCAACTTGATTTTACCCGAAAAGGTTGTTTAGAGTCTAATGATTCCACTGTGCCATTGGTTGATTAGGTCAAACCTACTGCACAGAGCTTGGGGGATGGAATGTACACATCACTGATGGGCACATTTGATCTTCCAACCCCGGTTAATTATATCGGTTCTACTAGTGTGGGGAAGCTCATTGCTACGATTATCGATAGGACTGATCCTTGGGTTCTCCCAATACCCCATGAACCGGAAGTGCCCTTATTAGTAGTGGAGGTAGCTTATCAAGCTATCACTCAAGCCACTGTTGATCCCATTCCATATCCTCTAACAGTCTCGGATGATCTGGAAGAATTTTATTTGCCTGCATGGGCGAAAAACTCTTCACATTCTATAGATTTCTTAGACATGGTTTTACCTTCCGATGAAGCTATTCTGGAAGCCATGAGTGGACGTGATAAGATTTGTGAGGATCTTCATCATCAATCCTATTTTCTTCCAGAACTAAGTAGAATAGAAAACCAAGAGTTTCGCTTGAGATTGTCAGAAGATGTTGATATACCTATCAATCCCTTTCCTACGAAAGGAGTGTTTGCTAAGGGGAATATGGAAAACATCTCCGCCACTATACCTATTAACATCTCTGTGAACCCAGATGTCATGGAAAACATATATATAGGTGCAAACTGCTCTCCTGAAGAGATTTCCATCTATACTGCCATTTTTAAGGAATTCCGCGATGTCTTTTCCTGGTCATATGAGGAGATGCCAGGCATAGATCCATCAATTGTTGAACATGAAATCCGAACATATCCTGATGCCAAGCCGGTTCAACAAAAGTTAAGACCTGTTAACCTGCGTAAAGTGGCAGCTGTGAAGGCTGAAGTCAAAAAGCTGTTGAGGGCTAGTTTTATCTATCCCATAGCTTTGATTGAATGGGTATCCAACCCTATTCCTATTGATAAGAAGCAAGGGACTATTTGCGTTTGTACAGAATTTAGAGATCTCAATAAATTCTGTCCTAAGGACAACTATCCCATGCCATTTATAGACTAGATCATAGATGCATGTGTGGGAAGTGAGGTGTTTTCGTTTATGGATGGTTTCTCCGGATACAATCAAATTCAAATAAAACCGGAAGACCAACATAAAACTTCTTTCATTTGTCCTTGGGGTACCTTCGCGTATAAGAAAATGCCCTTTGGATTTCAAAATGTTGGGGAAACCTTTCAACGGGCTATGAACTTTGCTTTCCATGACATTAAAGCCATTGTCAAACGATACCTTGATGATCTGCCCACACATTTTCGTAAGAGGATCCAACATCTATATCATTTACGGTTGATATTTGAAAGATGCAGATATTATAAAATCCGCTTGAATCCCCACAAGTGTGTATTCTGCGTCGAGTCAAGAAGATTACTTGGGTTCATTGTCTCTAGTAGAGGCATCTAGGTGGATCCATGGAAAGTTGAGGCCATTGTAAATCTGCCTCCTCCTCATTCCCTCAGGCAACTTCAAAGCCTGCAAGGAAAGTCTAATTTTCTTCAACGTTTTATTGTTAATTATGCCAAGATCACTAAAGGTTTCATGCGCTTGATTAAATAGGAAACCCCATTTGTATGGGATGAAACCGCACAACTTGCATTTGAGGCATTGAAAAAAGCTTTGTTGTCGGCACCCTTATTACGCCCACCAGATTATTCTAGGGATTTTATATTATATCTGGCCGCATCGAAGTCGACCATTGGGGTAGTACTAGTCCAGGATGATGATAATATTGTAGAGCATGTCGTTTATTATCTTAGCCATGCTTTGTCTGGACCTGAACTTAGATACTCCCACGTTAAGAAATTAGCCTTAGCAGCTGTTTATGATGTGCAGAGGTTACGCCACTACATTTTACTGAGGACCACCACAGTAGTGGCGGATGTAAATACGTTCCAATATGTTTTATCCCGACAGATTGTTGGGGGGAAATTTAACAAATGGATAGTCATTCTCCAAGAGTTTGACTTGGATTTCTAATCTGCTAAGTCTCAGAATTCCTTAGTTTTTGTTGAACTTATAGCAGAATTTCCTACTAAAGAAGATGTAGTGGTTGAAGATGACTCATTCCCAGATGAGCACATCTTCTTGATATCCACGTCTGATCCTTGGTATGGGGATATTATTATATATCTCCAGACTTTGAAGTATACTGCAACTTCCTCAAGGGAGGAAGGACGCAAATTACGCCTCCATGCCAAGAACTACCTCATTATAGGAGATGCATTATATCGACGAGGGGTAGATTCCATTTTGCATCATTGTCTTACTCATGAGGAAGCATAGATTGTCTTAAATGATTCCCATAGTGGAGCGTGTTGGGTTCATTTATCTGGGTTAGCCACGGCCTAGAAGATATTGCGTGCCGGTTATTTCTGACCCACGATCTTTAAAGATTGTGTGGAAGCCATGAAGCGCTGTCATCCATGTCAGCTTTACACCAGGAAAATGTGGTCACATCCTGCTCCATTATTTCCTGTTGTCTTGGTAGGTCCCTTCATGAAATGGGGAATTGTTTACGTGACATGCAACCCAGCCTCGACTAGGGGGCATAAATACATCATTGTCGTTGTTGACTATGTTACAAAATGGGCAGAGGCAATGCCTACTTTTAAAGCCGATGGGGAAATAATAGCTTTCTTTGTATTCAATCAGATTATCGCACGGTTTGGTATACCCAAAGTGATTGTCACTGACCATGGCAATCATTTTCAAAATGACATGATGACGGAACTGACTACCATGCTCGGATTCAGACAAGAACATTCTTCTCCGTACTATCCACAAGCAAACGGTCAGGTTGAGGCTGTCAACAAAAATTTAAAAACTATCCTTAAATGTACCATTGATGTAGCCCACTCTAACTAGCACATCATGTTATATCATGCTCTTTGGGCCTACCGAACCAATGTAAAGACTGCTACGGGTTTCTCCCCTTTCCAACTAGTTCATGGAGTGGAAGCAGTTACTCCGGTTGAGTGTGAAATCCCATCTCTAAAGATAGCCATTCATGTGTTAGCTGATACAACTGAGCTTGAGGAACATCTAGTACATTTAGAACACCTTGATGAATAGCGTAGAGATGCACTGACTGCTAATCAAGCTCATAAAAATAGGGTCAAAACTCAGTATGATAAATCAGTCAAACCTAGGGTTTTCTCTGAGGGGGAACTTGTCTTGCTTTGGGACCAAGATAAATAACCTCTGGGGGCAGGAAAATTCAAGGCAATGTGGTTAGGACCTTATTTCATGTCGAAATTTTTAAGCAAGGGCACATATGAGTTAGTTTATTTTGATGGGAATAAGCTGCCTGAGCCTAGAAATGGGCTCTACCTGAAGAAGTACTATGCTTAGTCTTAGCACTTTTTCTTGTATTTTTATTGTATGTATTTTTATGTACATTAGGTTGTCAGTTTTTATTTTTTATACTATCTGTTGGTTGCAGCAGATGTCTTCTGAAAGGTATATAAGGTTCGCTAATGGCGCCAGTCGTCATACTTGTAACCTAGCTTCGGCAGCATGGGTTATCTATTCTCCCTCAGGACAACTTGTTGCCGCGGGAGGCGCTTGTTTAGGTCCTGCTTCTAATAATGTTGCTGAGTATAGGGCTGTAATTGAGCTCCTATGGGATGCTTTGTCACATGGCATCACCCAGCTTGAGGTCCGTTTGGATTCTCAATTGGTGGTTTCCCAGCTCAATCGAGCTTATCAGGTACGAAATCCTATTTTATTATGTTAGTTCATGCAAATTCGTTTATTGGAAAGACATTTTGAGGTTATTACTTTCAATCATATTCTACAAAATCAAAATTCATTGACTGATGCATATGCTAATTACATTTTAGATTGGCATCTCACACACATTTTATAAAGATATACAACAAACATATGGAAAACATTTGTAAAATAAACTGACAACAAACAACAATATATATATATATGTAAAATATATGTTTGTAGATAGGTCAAGTCTGATCCTCAGATCCCGTCATATACAAAATGTACAAAAATGTGGATCATAGTCCATCAAAATGCCCTAAGTCTAAGCTGGACTGCCCTGGTCACTAGGACCACCTTGGTCCCCATGATCTCTCTGCACTCTGGCTTCCTCAGCCTTCTCGGCTTCGGCAGCCTCCACCGCCTCTATATATACGAGCACTGATCTAACCACTTGTTTGAAAAGACGTAGCCAAACCGGTGGAACTCCCACTACGAACTCCTGCATGGCAGTCGGGATATGCTCTATCCGTAAGGTTGGTACTCATTGGGTCAGCCTAGCCAGCTTCCCCTCTAGAACCTTGATCAATCCTGGATCCTCACCTATGACATGACGAACAAACATGTGAGGGTGCCCCTCAGGGCGGACCGGTCCAATATCTGCATTTTGACACATTTATAGGATTTAGACTTGTACATATGTATATATCTATCATTTTAAAATCCATAAAATTTTGAAAATGATAAAAATTTAAAAATTACTTACCTAGCTCTCCCCATGCTCCTCCTGGAGGGAGGATAAGGTCAGGGTCACCTCGAAAGTCCATCCCGGCATATGGAAACTGCTCCAGTGTCGGTAGTTGTCGTTCCCACCAGGTATAGAAATAATCATCATATACGCTGTGTACTATGTCTCCTCCTCCTCGATGGAGGAAGATGTCTCCCCACCTGCTCCGCCTCGGCTGACATGGAGATCTGACCGTTAGAGGTATGGCAGGGCTCAATGCTAGCACCCTCTCAAAAAACAAGGCCACTAATATGCTTGCATAGCCAAAACTTTTCCATCTTCCTCTCTTACAATCGGATAGTTGCCTCTTCATGATAGGGACAACTCCCGAGCACCAATCATAGAGAGCACCGTGAGAACAGTCAACTGCCAGCCTCATTTGGTTCCTTGTGGCCAAATGTAAAGAGGAGGATCCTGGTATCCTCACGATGGTGCTAGCAAGTACCTATAGAGTAAAGTCTCAGATATGTACAACTGGAACGCAGGTACCTCTCTTTTAAGTACCCGGTGTGTAGAATACATATATGTAGTTTTGAACACTTAAGGGGTCCCCACCCCTGCCAATTCCCTCTAAGTTCACCGGTGCCCCTCGTCCTGACAGACCGGTTATGAAATATATGTCTTCGGTGGTAATCTCCAAGATTTCACTCTGTAGGTTGAACATCCCCAACTCATGATCCCAATAATTAACCATGAACTCAAGTATGCAGACATTGGCCCGCATGGGTGATGTACAAAAGAATTTTAGCAGCCCGCTTGTGCGCAATGCATGTATAGTGGGCGCACTTTGGAGTGCCGCTTGGTCCAATATTTCATGCTCCCTTTCCCTCCATTCTAGAACCATTTTTCACCTAGAAAAACAAGTAATTTGATTCAGTAATTCCATATCAAAATTCAAATTTTTTTGCCTATTTTAAGCTTTTTATCCTATGTGTAGCATACGCGACTGTCTAATTAGACAAGTCACGTACTATACGCGACTTTCTAGTTAGGTAACTCACATACAGAACGCATATACGCGAGTCTGTACACTAGAAACCCGCGTATGCACCGTGCTACAGTTCAGGATGCTTTTAAATATGGAATTTAGACTCAAAATTAATAATTGCTTGGATCAAAATGAAGAGCTCAAGGTGTAGGCTTACCTGCAACTTGCGGATTTCGATTTCGTCGGTTCAATTGTCCACAATGATCGATCAAAGGTAGAAGACCAAACTTGATTTTTATGGCTCAAAATTTCAAATGGTGAGTTTGTTTTGATTTTTCAACTATTTATAGAAATTATATTTCTTTAAGTGGGTATTTTTCTATAGTTTGAAAATTCAATAAACTAATACCATATTTCTTTATGATTTGGAACAGGTTTGTCACTTTTACAAAGTGTTGTTGCTCCCATAGGGTGGTTTTGTCATTTCCAATACATTTTGGCATCTTTATTCATTCCACATTAACCTTAGCATTCAACATTTTGCCACGGACTATGGTATTCTAAGCCATTAGTTCCCTATTTTTACCATTGTTCTTCCGTGGATAGGACCCTTTTTCATGAGTATTCTTCTTCTATGCCTATGTCATCCTTTGGTACTCATGCCGCAACTGTTTCAGGTTTAGGGGTATCCTCTTAGCTATTTTTCACGTCAAATAGAGCTTCTTTTGAATCTCTTTTTACAAGCTATCCATTTATAGGACTCCCCGCCCTTATGGAGTTTCTTTAGGCCCAGGTATGACTCCTTCAAAATAGACTTGACTGCCGAGTTAACTCATCCGTTCAAGCTCGTTAAGAATATGTGAGTGGGCATCCACATTGGTGGTAGGTTATCTCTTTCTCAGACCATGCGGAATAATACGAGAAAGGATCGCTCTCTTTTCTTTTGAATTGATAAGAGTATTCTCAGGTATAGGTTTATCACTTTTCCAGACCTGAGGGACTAAATTTACGGAAAAGGAACACCCGATTTGAGCTTAGTTTTCTCTTTTTTGTGCTCTGGACCTAAACATGAAAAATATTACAAGTGTCCTTTGTGTCTTTGTCATGCTCGTTAAACACTTAGGAACAAAGCAACGAGTTTATTATTGTAAGCCCCATTTCTCATAACCAAATGGATCTTTCCAAGTGATCTTGCTTTCCTTCACACTCGTAAAACTCAAGCTATTTTATGCTGTTCTGAAAGGAGCGTTGGGTAGGTGGTAATTTAACCTTTTTTGGACCTCCCTAACTAAGTACAAAAAAGGTTCACCTTTTCTTCTACGGAAGTTAAGAGAGTTCTTCTGTGGTATGTTTTATACTTTTTCGGCCTCAGGAGACTAAATTGGACGAAAAAGGACCCCTCTGGAGTCTTCTTTGGAGTTTTCAGACTCTCTAAACGTGAAAACACCAGCTGAGCATGTACTAGTTTGGGCTCATTAAATCCATGAATCAGTGACACTATCAAGCATTATTTTCTTGTCTCTTCAAGCTTGTTAAAAAATGAAGAGGGAACCAAGTTAACTTTCCTGGACTCATTAAAATTTAACAGGGAAGGTAAGGAAGAAGTTTTCTCTTGTTTTCAGTAATGGAAGCATGTCCTCCTTGAACATCGCACTCCTTGTTTTTTCTGATATCCATGTTTCAGTGGTCACTTTTCGTTCAGCTATTACTTTGAGTTTCTTACTCCTCCTCTTGTCCGTTATACCTAGGGAATCTGATCATGTCTCCTACATGACGAATAAGTCTAGTTGTTCTATCTATAAGTTAACCGCTGCCTTGGGTCATCTCTGTGTTGTGCTCATTGTTCAAGGACTTCACCCAATGTCTGATTTATAGCCTGTTTCCCTCATTGTTATATCTATTATCTATTGTGTCTCCCTTCTTTTTCCTAGTTCCTAGTCACTCTTGTGATTCATTGGAGGATCTATTGCCTCACTACTACATTTTGATTCAAAATCCGACGGTTACTTCCGACAGCGCGTGGATTTTTTCTTTTAACTGTACCAAAAATCACAAAGACAATTTTTTTTTTGAAATTGTGGTCATCAGCGTCGCTTAAGCGACGGCTAGGCTCAATAAGCGTCGCTTAAGCGACGGATTTCCTCATAAGTGTCGCTTAAGCGACGGCTCTCCAAATCAGTCAACCATTGAAATAAGAGAAACCCCTTTTCTCATTTGTCCCTTTTTTCATTTACCCATCGCTTATGTGTCTCTTAAGCGACGACGCTTCAAAATGGTCAATTGGAAAAAAGAATACAAGGCGCTTTGATGTGATTTGTGCTATCGTGGTGGCATATACAGTGGTCGTATTGAATGTCGGCTCTTATCATTCAAACCCCTGTTCTCATTTACCATTTTCAAATGTGTATGGGGTCACTCTCACCATTTCCAAGCACCCAAGAAACGGAGGAGGAAGAATCGGAGGACCAGCAGAAGTCTGATACAAATCTCAGCAAACCTCTGGTACAAATCTTTTTATTTATTTCTTTCGGCCAGCAGTGTTATGCTATCTCTGCATGCTTCTGTTATCGCTTCCACCATTTTATTTAGGATTGGTATCTTTGAAGAACAAATGCGTTTTGGCGAAGCCCTAATTTTGACGAATGAATTGGGTGTTGCAGTGCAGAGTTTTGTGTAACACTTAGCCCGAGAATCACAATGAGGCCTGCCCAAATGTATACAGTATGTTTGATTGCTTTGGTCTTTGTATACCCAACTGAGGCCAGGGGATTGAGTAAACTCTGGTCTATCATAGATGTTGATCTGTTAAACTCTTCAACAAATACAAATACAAATACGGATGAGCCGGTCACTTATCTGTGGCCCATGCCTAAAAAGACGAGCAATGGCAATATGACCATAGAAATTGATCCATATTTAGTTCTTGTTATGCAAGGAAATGGCGGTCATTCAAGACTGCTTCGGGATGCTTTTGCACGGTATAAACAGATAATACTCGCTCATCATGTCAAGTTTTCTGATCAGAGCGGTGCTCGGCAAGCTCAGTATGGAATTGGCAGGCTGATCATAACTGTTTCCTCTACTGATGAGACTGTAAGTTGGATTATTTTGTCTGATCCCCCTCTGTATTACTATTATTCTTTAGATAGATATTTAACCTAGTTGCTAGGTAATTTTTGATCCATTCACACCAGTCGTATATATAAATGAAGGATGTTTGCAATAAAAGTGGCAACTATGATAGGTGGAATTTCCTCATGGCAATAGAGGTCAGGGTTTCTATTGGTGGGTGCATCCGCCAATGGATTTAGGTTCTCTGTTATCTAGGCCTTCAGTTTACTTCTCTAGGTTTATGATCTTGGTTACTTTTCTCGTATAGTAGTTTATCTATACCTTTCAGCTTTTATGAGAGTCTTTGGCAGTTCACTATTTTCCA